>JBCAUG010032354.1:0-10208 GCA_038406175.1 Haplosyllis leylae
ATTTACATTTATTGAACAGTATTAGATTTTGTCAATTTGTGCTGTTGGCCACCATTTTACGTATTAACCGACATATATATATATATATATATATATATATATATATACAATTCCACCGAAATAGACCATTGGCAGCTTTGGCGCCCATCCCCACGAACCTAATTTTTCTCATTGGTAAATTGGCCGTAAATCTAGATCGGCCACTGTAATTCTAGCTTCTGGCGACACCATTGCATGAAGAAATTTAACCAAAATGAAGTGTTGTTATGGAGACAGTAAAAACATCAAACGTGCAGATCTGGGCTAACAAGGCATTTGATTTCGATATTATGCCGAAATTCTCTATCTATCATCAATTGCCATACCACTACAATATGAGATATTTCAAAGTTATTTTTCACTGATGGAAATAAAATATAAGATACGGATTTTCCACATTTTAGGAACTATGTTAAAATTGCTGCCGCTGGTATACTGGAACTTTTTAGTTATCCACACAAATTTAGGTGACTGTGCATAATATCATATTACCAACACCTCCCGGATTAAAAAGTCAAAATTGAGCACTTACAAGTCCAAAAACTATTCAATTCCTATATCTTTGTTTTGGTGGATAATGACATAATCCACAATTTTGAAAAACATGTAACTTGTAATTTAACACATTTTGGAAAATTTAGTGAAATAACCAAAAACTACCAACCACGACTTTTACAATTATTGAACTATATTTTCCAAAATATTTGAATTTATAAGTTAAATATTTTTTAAGATTGTTAATTGTGGCTTTATTTACTAAAACAAAGACATAATATGACATTGCATTGTTGACCCAATTGGTGGCACGTGCAAATGACGTCATGGCAGAAAAATGATGTCATAACAGCATTCTGTGTAAACAAATTCTAACCAATGACTGTAGGTTAAAGTATGCCTAATTTTCATAAAAATGCTAAGGTGTTAAGAGCGTCTTGCACAAGATGTTAAGGCCACTTCAAAGTAACCAATAAGGTGACTCTACGAGCCACCAATAATTGAATATTTTCCTGAAACGTACTGAAATTTAACTTTTTAAGCTGAGACAACAAGTCTTTCGTTCCATTTGAATGCAACACTTGGTAAAGCTCAGCTTTATAGGTTTACGTGAAATTTATTGAAAGATTTCCAGCGACTAATACAATATCAATTGCGTCACAGACTTTACAAATTGAAAAGAATTCATTAAGCCAAAGAATCTATTAATTCAATTTGCATAAAACATGTATTTTTTGCAGGCTTACTGAACATGGCATGACTTGTTCCCAAAACCCTTTTACAAATAATATAACTGTCTCCGATACGTTGTGCAACTATTCATTGAAGATTGTAAAAAAATGATTTCATAAATCTATTAAATGGAATGTTTGCCATTTGAATGCAACCCGTGTAGCGTATGCAAACGATCGGTTTCAGTCTTGGTTTTACATTTTTCCTTTGGCACCAAGTATGCAAAAGAGGAAAGCAATAAATAAATAAGTAAATAAATTGAATTGAACCACAACCTAAAATTGCGTAACTAGAACTATGGAGGGCATGGGTTACAAACGATGTGGGGTCATGGCTGAATCTTTTGCAGCACCATAATGAGGTAAAATGTATCAAATACCCTTTTCTGTAATTTGTACGGGTTATATTCAAACGGAACTCATGATTTGTTGTCTTGGTAGAAAACATAAAAATTTAGTACTTTTTTGGAAAATATTCAATTCCTATGTCTATGGTTTGGTGGATTATGAGACAACAAACAATTCTGGAAGATATTTTACTTTGGAGTCTGTAATTTGGAAAATATAGTGACAAAACAAAGACAACTTTATTTCACTATATTTTCTAAAATATGGGAATTTATATACTAAATTTCCTTCTGAAATTTCATTGTGTCATTATCCACCAAAACATAGAGATAGGAATTGAATATTTTCTTGAAAAAGTACTAAATTTTGACATTTTCTACCGAGACAACAAGTCATGAGTTTCGTGTGAATATAACCCATGATTTGGTGGGATCTGGAGGTACAGAGGTTATACGAGAAAGAATTAGGGGTAGCCAGGCTATTAATAAAGAAGCCCTCAGTAATTATATTTCTACTTGTTCAAAAACCTTCACTTTTTGTTTTTCTTCCAAGTAGACTCTCTGCACAGTGAATATTGTTAAACCAAGAATTATTAATTCCTGTGATATTATCATTGTGTCATTGAAAAGATGTTGTGACGACGGATACGCATCATCTCGGTTTTGCTCCTGTTACAGTCAGCTTAGTCACTCCAGAGATTTGGGGAAACGTTACTACTGTTTTATTGGAGACTCGTTTAGATTCTCCTTGCTGGTTGGATTTGGCTTTTTGCCCCAAACATTTTCAAAAAAAATTCCCAAAAATTTTGGGAATGTGGCTTTAACATTTGAATGTGATTTGCCGTTCTATGGATGTAGATGGAGTGGTGGGGATACTCAGTGGTGATGGAAACATCTTAACCCTGCATGCTGTAATTAAACTTCTTGGACTCAGAGGTGGTCGGGGCAAATAACTGATTTTTGGAATGTCTTATGCTCATGTAGTCTCACACCCTTGTGCCCGCACACCCTCATGCCCATCTTATGCCCTCACACCCTTCAGAGGTGGCGGGGACACCTTAACCTTACATACTTATGCAGTCATGCCTTTGCATCCTTGCACTGTCATGCCTTCTTGCACCCTCATGGCTTTGTACCCTTGCAACCTTGTGCACTTGCGCCCTCATGCACCCTAGTACTCTCTTGCACTCTCTTACCCTTGCATCCTTGTGCTCTTCAGCCCTTGCACCTTTGCACCCTTACGTAATTGTGTTCTTGCACGCTTTCAACCTCCTCTGCCCTTGTGCCCTCACACCTCCATACCTTTGCTCCCTTTCAACTAATTAGACCTACACGAACTCGAAAATCAAAGGTCCTGTGGGATTTGGTTTGATCGCGATTTCACAGCGACACTTGGAAGTGGCGGACTTTGATGAACTTTCAATAGCCTTCAGTCACAAACAGGCTCCTGTTGAATTCAGGTAATTGATCTGACCGAGCCGGAGTGGCCAAATGGTTAAGAGCTTTGTGTTGTATCATACTCAACCATTGGTTCGAGCCTTACCAATGCTTGCAGATATGTTTACAAGTATGTGGGTCACAGAGAGTCAACTGCCATGCTGACCTTCAAGTGTCAAGCAGGTGTTGCACCAGGGGCGACTCTGAGGTATACATTGTATGCAGGTGACAAAAAGAATGGAAACAAGGGATCCATCCTGGCTTTGAAACTCAGAGTAGACGTCACCAGCAGTTCAAAACAGGGTATTATGATCTGATTCTGGCAAACCTTCAATGCATAAGCATGAGTGCGGTATACATTTTCCAGTGTAAAATGAATGCTTAATCCTAGATCTATTTTGATATGAACATTTTACTAGCACACCTTCCCCTAATAAATCATTTTAATTATTCCAATGAGACAACATTTAATTAAAAACACAGATCTTTGAATATTTAATACGAAGCTTCGTCTACATTGTCAAGTTTACTTAATTGAGATGAATTCTTCAGATAAATTCCTGGCAGCTTTTGTTCAGGTCCCATTGCAGAATCTGGCAAATGGTTTATATTTGAGCATGAACAATGGTATTTTGAAGATCAACTTTAAAATTAAATTTGTGAAAGAAGTTTGAAATATTGCTCTCGCCGGGATGTCAAATGTAACTACATTCTCCTTTTTTATGTTCTGCTCGTGTTCATCAGGAAAGGCAGCAATACAGATAGTATGCTTCTGTCATTTTCTGATAATTTTATTAGTCCTTGTAATAAAGGCAATTCTTCCACTACAACTTCGCTCATTTTCTCTAATTAAGTAGTTTGGCTTAAGTTTCTACCAACATCACAAGTTTTTGCAATGAAGATTCAACAAGCCCTGAGGAACAATTATTTACAATAAAATTCTATTACCTCGACTAAGAACTACTGCAAAAAAGGAATCTTTATTTTAATTATCTAAATATTAGTGGTTTTTGAAGTTTGAACCATCAGAAACCTAGAGCATGACGGAACGCTCCAAGATCATACTCCCACTTGTACTTGTAATGGTGCTGTGTCATTGTAATTTCATAGTATTCACACAGTGTCAAATCTGGGGTTGCTGATGCTAACCTATTTTTTTGCGGAGAATTTGGCCCAGAATTGAGCGGACCTACATCCCCGCGCCACAAGTATCTGAAGCGGACTGATGTGCAGAGAAACTATTCTCATTACTATTTCTCGCTGGTGACAGCACTCTAAACTATTTAATCCCATAAAGTTTAGAAGTGAATCAATAAATACTTCATTTGGTGCCCAGATCTAAGAGTAAAGAGCCTCGGTGCAACATGTAAATGAATTTGGTGAAAGCCCTCAGTCCTTTGCTGTGGAGTTTCACACAAAAAACTCACGCAAATAGCAGAGGAAAACAGTGTAATTTGATTCTGATGAAGCTCTGGCTCTGAATTCATCAAGTACTCTTCAAAGTATAGAGGACGATGAAAAGTTAAAGAATTACCCACCAACTGGATAATTTTTGTCCTCCCTTAACGTTCACTACAAGATGGTGAGGTGTAAACATTATTGATTTCATTGATTGACATTTCACAAACACACAAAGTTGGCAATGTTGGCATTATTGCTAATTTTGCATCGTCACATATTTGGAGCTTTCTTCTTTATTTGCAGTAACTGATGCTAGTAAATTGGAAATTAGAAATCAAGAAATATCTGATAATTACATTTAAATGTTACATGCTTTATTTGACTTGATAATTTGTAATGGCATAGCTAAAATGAAGTTGGCAATGTTGGCATTCTTGTATTGCGAAGAGTATGTGAAAAACTCTAATACGCACTTCTGACACGTTTTGATAAAACAGTCCTGTCAAAAGACAGTCATGCTTTATTGAATGGACGTTGTTGAATGCCAGTTGTATTGTTAACCTCTTTAGCCGAATTGAGGTGTGGTCAATTCGAGTTTTTCACGAATTTACATTTTTTAGACCTGAATTTACATTAAGGGGTTTTAAAAAGTTTTCAGCATTAAAAAAGTTGGCTATAGTGGAAGTTGAACTCACCAGATTCACCATGACTGGTTTAGAAATTAGATATCTGTCTAACTGGGCCAACCAGACATGTGTTACTTTGCAGACCTTTAATTGAAGTTTGTTTTATGCACCATTCAGTTTTTGGATAATTTCTAGGATCATCAGAGTATGTCTGATGTAAATTCTGGTTTAAAATGTAAAATTTTATTTTGTCGTAAAAAACTCAATTACAACATATGATGGTAATCAATGAACCAATGTTAATGCATTCAGTCAGTTTTGAGAAATTTCACCATCTCAACTTTGAGTAAAATAGAGGTTACCATTAATTGAATATTTGAACAATAAAGTTGGACTACAGGCCCGTTGAAATCAGTGGTCACCTCTACGTGGAGATGATGACATTTCTCGAACCTTTATACATTGTTTTAATTGTTAAAAATAAAATACTTTACATAAAGACATTACATGAAATGAACCTTTTTCGTAATTGTAAATTACATATCAATCTATTTAAAAGTGTTCATATGTTCTTGCTTGAAAGTTTTTATGGTTATATTGAATATCTGAAGTTTTCCTTCTGGCCTACCGAACAAATAGAATAGTGAATTTTCTTCAAACAGCACCAAATTAAGCCTATGATCATTATGGCCAATTTGCGCTGTATTTGATTCCAATCACTTAGAAAACACATATCAAAACGGGTTTTGTTATTTCTTTTTAAGACAACAACCAGAAAGTGACAAAATCTATAATTTAAACAGGAAAAATCCGCAGGGAAGGAGAAAAACCAAACCAAAATTTATTACAAGCAGAAAGAGTCTGGAGATCATCCAGAAAGATTAAAAACACATCACGGAAAGGTAAACTGACATTTATATCAAAGAATATCCTCATCTTGCGATGTTTATGGCTCAATAAGTCTTTGTTAATGTCTATTTCTTTCGCTCATTTAACAAGCTTATGAGATTTAGAAAATTTGTATATTCGCAATTAATAGCCTTCAACGTGCACTGAAACATATTTGTATGTGGTTTTACAACAGCCAAATAAAGAAGGGAACACGCTCAGATCGGTATGTGCACCTGAAAATGAGCCCAAATGCAAGCAGAAAAGCATACAAACGCCCAGATACCGTAATACATTTTGTTAACTTAATTTTGTCCCGAATAAAACGTACAAAGTTAACATTTTGTTAACTTTATACGTTACTATTTACTAATGGGTGGTCTCAATTTCCTTTTTATGCCATAATCGTGTGTACCACAAAGTAGAATTTATGCAAAGCCGAATCTATTTTGCACACCGGGTGAACTTCATGTCAGTTTCGTTCCCATCTTCGAACATTTGCGCCATCCACTGGGGGAAAACTGTTTCCACTGTGCTTCAACTTGGGGATTAAATTCTTCATGGCTGATCCTGACAGGGCTTGACTCTCCTTTTGACCTCTTTAATTCTTGTCTGGTACAATTGATCAGATGAATCTCATGAGATGGTTATCGACTGTGCAATGTTTTATTTCATACCTGTTACACTTGAAAAACATTTTAAATTTTTTAACAATTAGAAAACCTATAATGTATCTTTCGACAATATTTTAAATAACTACCAAGGACGCTAATCAAATCTGACAATTGTTAAATGATTAGATAGGACAAAACAGGGGAAAAGTGTAATGTAATTTCCTAAACATTACACTTCGTGGTTTATAATTCGACATCATGATGTGCAAATGTTTTCCTGTATTTTCTTGTGGCTTCAATGAAGACACTTAAAAATTCAACCAAGAAATTTAAACAGATGCAAACTTGGTAAATGAAAACGTCAGTGTCGGATGTACGTATACATATAAAATCGAAAGGATATGACAAATATCGACTGAAAATTCTGTTTGAAACCAGGGGTTTCTTTTGGCATAACGTTTCAAATATATAGATCTAATATATATCTGCACAATGTAGATGAAATGTTTGGTTCATTCACTTCAATAAATTGAAAAGGAAGTCGCCCAGAGAAATTCAATTCCTCACACTTGTTTTAAATAATCTGTGGAATTGTTTCCTGGAAATAGAGATGCATTTTCCAGATATGAAGGAACTCATGAATGCTGACTCAAATATTAACTTAGTGACGAAAGCAATTCTGTGAAGGCAATAATACACTCTGTGGAGATCATTTTTTTAAACAAATGACAGTCATTGCGCATGGGATTAGGGCTACAAAGATGAGTTATTGTGGGCTTTGAGCTCAATGAAACTGTCAGTGAACACAAAAGACAATTTCACTGCTGTCACTGCCTAACAAAAAACATTGCAGTATAATTTGGTTTTCTGTCACATTGTAATTTACTCTGCTGTTTTCTATCATACCCCTTCTACCATGGGATGCGGTAGACACCAAGAAACATCAATCATTTTTGTACGTGTTTTGTTTCATTATTTCTAAGGCAAGAACATTAGGAACCCCAAAGACTCTGAATTTATTCGAGTTTTTCAAGATAAGATCCAATTTACATTTTAAACCAGAATTTACATCGAGGGATTTTAAAGGTTTCAGCAAAACTTAACGTTGCCTCCATTGGGAATTGAGCCCACAATACTGACCGTCACTGGCTTAGAAGTCTGATGCTTATCTAATTGTGCCAACCAGACATGTATCACTTGGGAAATCTTTAACTGAAGTTTGTTTCATACACCATTTCACTTTCATTTTGGACTTGGATCATTTCTAGAATCATTAGAGTATGACTTTACATATGAAAGTGTTAAAGAGTCAGACTGATAACCAAGTCTCAAATTCGCACAGTCAGGAAGGCATCACAGTAGATCTCAAGAGGCCCTCCGTTCTATCTCCTGTGGAGACAGTTTCTTTTCTGTTGAATATATTTTGCCTGTTTTTCCAATGTGAATTCAAGCTAAAAATGAAATCTTATCATGAATACTATATTTATAACAGCCCCATCAGTTTTTCTGCGGCCTCCAAAGAAAGCTATGTGTTTTTCGTGCACGGCACTAAATTACTTTTTGCTCGACACCTAACGAGAGTGCCAGTGCTTTCTGTCGCTCATCTAAACCAATTTAATTCAGAAACAAAAATATTTATAATCAAAAGGATTATTCTATTCAAACCTGTTACCTCTTGTATAAGGAACCAGGATGCTATGGCAACACAGGTAACAGAGAGGATCTTCAAACTGACCCTAATTCATGATTCAGTGATTTATTAGATTCCCTAAATTCACTGAAATCACTGATTTTCCGCTCAAATTAGGGAAACCCCTATTAAATGTCTGCCTCCAAATATGATTGAAATTTATTCAATTGCTAAAATTTCCATATTTGACTCATTCACTGAAAGTGGACATGAGCCCATGTAATCGTGAATTATCTTGTCAACTGTGATCTGTTGGCTGCTCGTCTAAATACTGCATCAAAGATAGAAATTTGGAACATTGTGTACATTTTTAGGAATTGTTGTGTAACTATATGAATATTTTTAATGGCAATCACTTTTATAGTTTTTCTTCAACTGTACATACCGTCTCTGAAAAAAAAGAGGACAAAATATTACAATTTCAAGCAAAACAATAGCTGAGACTAAGATCCATGTCTCTTGCTGTTTAAGTGGTCATGGTGGAGGAAGGTGGAATTCATGTTTAATGGTACAGAAGCTAGCAGTGATAGTAGTTAAGGGTGGTGGTAGTGGTGGCAGGTTGCAGAAATATATCAATGTGGTAAATGCCTATCACACCAGATCTCTTGGCACTTTAGTTGTGAAGAGAGATGGAATTTATGCTGGATGGTTGTGGAATTGTTTACAGAAGATATTAGCGCTAGTAGTTAAGGGTAGTAGGTGGTGGAACATGATTAAAATAATGCATATCACACCAAGTCTCTTCCAATTTAAGTGCTGTGCTCATGGTGAAGAGAGATGGAATATATGCAGGATGGTTAGGGAATTGGTTATAGAAGCTATTAGTGCTAGTAGTTAAGGGTAGTAGGTGGTGGAACATGATTAAAATCATGCATATTACACCAAGTCTCTTTGAATTTAAGTGCAGTGGTCATGGTGAAGAGAGATGGAATATATGCAGGATGGTTAGGGAATTGGTTATAGAAGCTATTAGTAATAGTAGTTAAGGGTAGTGGCTATGGGTGATGGAAATATAGCATTATTGTAGATGTATATTAAAGAAAACATCTCGTCATTTAAGTATGATGGTCAAGGTGGAGAGAGGAAGAACTTGAACTGGAAGTTAAAGGAATTACTCATAGAAACTATTATACAGTGGCCCTGAGATAATATATTATGGTATTATTTAGTGTGGCCAAAACTTAAAGTGGCAGAAAACATTAAATTGATCAGCCCACAAATGTCATTGTTGTACCTCTGTATACATGTAGTATAAGTATGCCAAGGTGATAATAATAGCTGAACAGTAAATATTAAAAACTAAAGAGATATACTTGATACTAAATATCAATACTTCAATACTAAGTATAGAATATTTAATTCAATGTATTGATTAATTAATGAACACCAAACTTAATACTGAATAATAATTATAAATAATTATCATTATCAATAAATAAATACTAAATACTGATTAGCAAAGTACTAGACTTGAAACTTTGTGCCCTGCACATTAAATTTAATCCAAATATGTTACTTTCATACACATTTTTAAATGTGCATAACTTTACATGAGATTAATATAGAATGCACATAAGTCTAAAATCAAATGTTCAATCAAAGTGTAAATGTCATGTTATGCTGTGTTCATTTACACCAGGACACCTAGGAAGAATGCATTTAGAAAAGACTAAGCTACTTACAAGCTACTAGACCACAGGCAGTATACAGATGTGCATGTGGACCAAGGTGCCAAGCAATTTCTTCTTCCCTCGTGACCGATAATAGAATATCAATAGGAAAAATGGCACCTTGAATTTTTTCACTATTTCAAGTTTAATAAAAATCTATCAGCTAATATTTGGTAATAAAAAAATTAACATATTTTTTCAACCTAAAGCAGTATAATTTATTGTTGGTTATTTAGCCAATGATTCAATATTCCTCTTACTTCCATTTGT
>JBCAUG010032365.1:0-10206 GCA_038406175.1 Haplosyllis leylae
TTATTTGTATTTAGTAATAAAAATGTAAACTAGGTAGAAATACACTTCATTATTACTGGGCCAGTAAATTTTCTGTCAGGCCAGTAAATTTTCCAGTTACTGGCCCGGATTGACCAGTAACTTTTTGAACTTAAATGATACACTGTATTTCTAGAGACTACAGGGTGTGAATGACAGTGATGAGAGTGTTGAATGTTGAAGTGTTCAATCTGCAGGGGACAACTTATCATGATCTGAGGGGTAGCAATGCTGCAGTTAACAGCAAGACACCCTCGACGCCCAAAATGCCAATCCCACAGGGAATTATGCCAAAACGACCGTCGTAATCTCCGCATCTTACTCTCAAATTAATGTCATATCGAGGCTACGGAGTCCCAAATCACACCAAATTAATTTTCTTGTGCAAGATTAAGTCGTGTTTGGCACCAATCAATCATAATGGTTCACGTTTTCACACCGCTGGGGTTGCCTTCTAGACAGCACATGGTCATCAATTTCTTCAGCCATCTGAAACCTCACACAACAACGACTTCAATAAAATTCATATGGGTTGTGCTACTAGGAACAACTGGGCCTTACAGAAATAAATTACATTCACCGCGCTCGTGTAAACAACATCTACATCATTAGCAAGCGCTCTTTTAAAACTTGTGGCATTTAGAATTTAATCGTCATCATTCAAATATATTCTTCTGACTTTCGGAAAAGAATAAGACCAGATACTTTCAAACTGTAAAACTTTGATTTGGTTTTTTTTTTGTGAATTCATGAAAGAAATGTATTGTTAAAGTAGTGAATTTCAATGGGCACTTAGACTGATGAAGATAATGGTGTTTTCTGAAACACCAGTAAAAGATTTACCTTGTAACCTTAATTGGGAGTATAATTATATAATTTGATCAAATGATCAGAATCAATATGAAATGTCAACTTAAGTCATTAGAGGCAATTTACAGAATGACGTGTAAATGTAACCGGGATAACAATGTGTCAATCATACACTCACGTAAAAATGAAATTAAACCTTTTAACCGGCAACAAAATGAAGCATCTGAAACATGTTTCTTTAATTTAAAACAAAAGTCATACGATTCCATAGATTAGTGGAGAATTTTCAGGCCTAATTTTGCAGACATTACAATTTGTATCCGACAATTATTGTAATCATTTAAGAATTTAAAAACAGCTGCACACTCAGGCAGATATTTATTAGTAACTATAAAATAGCATAGATCTAGAATAAATTGGTTTATTTTATAGTTTATAGGTCAGCAAAGTGGGAAACGAAGACCAGTATTTCTCAGTCATATTTGCACATAATAGCTGAGCAGCTTATCCCAAATAGCCTTCACTGCTGACACTCCATAAGAGGTTTTGTGGGAATAGCAGGTGTCGCAGAGAAAATTGCAATTCTGACTTATTAAGCAGTTTATGTCAACTGCTTGCGTTCATTTGCCAATGGTATGACACTCTGAGAGAATGAGATGGCCCTTCAGCAAGTGGCTTCATCAAGTCTTTGATTGCTGCTGATCTGATTAAAGTGACGAGTTGTAGTGCGTAAAACAGCTGTGACAAGCTGCCAGTGTATCTCGCAATTCAACTAAGTGCAGTTTATTTCATTGAAGAAAATAGCCTGTCCTGACTTGTGATATGGTGTACACTAAGGGAATGCTGGATTTGCATGCACAGAAAATGCAATTTTCAACTTTTTAACTACGTTAATGGGTTATCTGATAGTGTTGACCATAACATCAAGTCATATTTAAATAAGACACAAAAATAGTGGTGAAACAAATAATACTTTCATTACAATCCTAGCTTTTACATCCTAAATAATTCATTGTAATCAAGAAATAATTTATTTCCACAAAACTCTTACAAGTTGGATCATTTATTGTTCTTGAATAATATTTTTATCGCCCGCATCCGAAGGTAATATTTTCACAGGTATGTGTCTGTCCATGGGGGGAGGTACCCAGTCTCTGGTCCCAATGTAAGGTGCACGGTGTGCGTACCTCTCTGCGAGAGTAAGAGAGTAACTCTTAGGTTGGTGTAAGTGCATTTATTCTATTCTGGCCCTACTAGCAGTGCACTCTATATATACGGGTATATGCCAGTCTGCTATAGGCCGGTCTGGTCCAGATCTAGGGTATGGGCAGAGCCCTCCCTGTGCATGCTTAGGCACGTGTCATACCCTGTACCAGGTCCATTCCAGAGGGGTACCCCCAGACAGGATAGAGGTACCCCCAGACAGCATAGGGTGCCCCACCCCCACCCCAAAGGAAAGGTTATGCCACGTGTGGTACGCCTCCTGCATTTTCACGCAGGACATTCTTTTTTGCATTTTATTGCCACAAAAAAAAACAGATTTTTATTGTGTGCATCAATTTGATGTCACAGGGAACTGTGTGTGTGAAAAAAGACATCTCTGAATTCATAGAAAACATTAACCCTGCAGGCTGCACTGACTATGTTATCATAATGTTTCCTTGAAACTTTCATTAAATAGATCGTAAAATCCGTCAGAAAATATTTAACTATTGTTTTATTTTGTCTCTAGATGTAACATAGATATCAGTAACAACAAGAATACGTTACTAGTTTAGACTGGTTTTAATTACCATAGTCTGGGACACATTCCTGGTTGATACTAAAACAGACTCTTTGAATCACATTTTGTAGTCATGTCAGTGTTTCACATCAGTTGAAATTCCCAGTAAATATTTACACCAACTCAAAGTAATCATAGGAACAGGGAACGTGATCTGTTTTGGCTGTGACATTCCTCCAAACCCGTGGTTTACTGATATGCAACAGGCGACACAGAGAGCAAAGTCGCCCTTCTTCTCCACGACGATTACCCCAAGGATGGCACTCTCCAAGTCTGGAAGTCGGGCGCCACAAACACCTGGAAGAACGTACAAGGATATGCGTCTACTGCTGTAGGTCACCCTTGCCTTGTCATGTTAATGTCTTGTCTGGAATCAGTCGATGGCCACATTCCTAACATGAGCTCCTAGGCCAACATTAAGACGAATCTCGTGCCTTCTAACTGTTCGAACGTACTGAGGGCTTCAAATGACACTCTTGACTCAATACGCATATGTTGTCCAATACTTTTGTAGGCAATGAAACTCTACTCTTACTTTGCCCAGGTGTGGAGCGGTGATCATAGTTTACATATGTACTTTAGGATATAGTCTTATGGCAATAGGTTGTACTTCTTTGTCAATATGATTCACAGAGAGTCCAGGTAGAGCTGATTTACACAGTAGTGATCGTCTTTGTCCAGGTGTTATCTTGTTTGACCGGGCTACCATTGTACACACAGATTAACACGGATTGCATTACACCATTTCAAGAATTTCATACTTCACATAACCGACATTTCAGTGCACAGTGATTCACGAATTTTATAAAACTGGTCAGAAACATATTCCTTAGTTATTTATTGGGACTGTTTTTTTATCAAATTCAAAACATGCAATGATGTAAATATAAATTAATCACATCTTGGAGTGACTTTACATTCAGGGTGTGCAAACACTACTAAATGATAAGTACTGACTTGCAGTTTCAAGATAATCAAAGATACTTTTGACAAAGAGCACAAAAATAAAATCCTGAGATGAAAGTAAACTGAATGAATGGCTGTCATTGATGGTCCCAGGTGTGTGTCCCTGATCAGTACCATTACTCCAATTCTCACGTGTGCAACACCATTCTTGAGGAGTTCTCAAATATTTACATGCATTAAACCTGCGATCTTGTATCTTTTCTCAGATTGGCCCTGTGATGAGCAAATATTAGAGTTGTTCCGACAAACAGGATACTCCATTAAGCTGCTCCCAACACTGTCAATATTTTACATTTGAAATTCATTTGGATTGCACCAACGTTTATTGACACTATCTACCCTCTTTTATCAAGGTTTATTTACCCTTGGGATCTTCAAACCTCTTGCCTTTACTTCGGCTATGCTCGGTGTCAATTCGGGTGCTACTTCCGGATTCGGGTCACGTGACCCTCTTGACCTTTGACATACTAGAGGTCGGAGGACAGTGGACATATCCGACAAACCTTATTTCTCATCACTCTCCGTACTATCACCTATTGAACCATGCAGACTAGGCAGTTGTATACAGAGTAACAGTTGCATAAACAATAAGTGATACTGTATAAAATTCCAAGCAGCATTGTTCATTTAGGACCTGACAATACTTCAGAACAGAACTAAGAAACACGCACTGAGAAGTGACTAACATTTTCAAAAGATGCGCACAAGAACTGTTGAAAACTACTGGCATTTGTTCCACTCTGCTTTACCGGAGTCTGGCAAGCTTCAGCAGCCAGATTACTAAATTGTGAATTGAGTGGCATTTCTGGCGGTACGCACAAGCACTTACTGGGAAGGGTATCTGGAGACGTAAACACACTGGCGTAGTGCCTTGGGAAAGACGAGCCAGTTTGTGCCTTCTCCATTGCACCTCCGCAAACAAGTAGATGGTGCAGACACTTTTACCTCCATTTCCACTGTATTTCCTTTCCACAACAAGACAGCACGATAAATGTGACTTCGTCTTATAATGTTTCAACCTGTGCATGGCTTAATTTAGTTCCCCGTCTTTCACGGATTCCACGGCAATAACAGCCTGCCCACAAATACTGTCCCATATTTCATGCTGGTTCGGGGACTAATTTTGTTTCAGGTTATTGAATCATTACAGAATCTTATACATGGTCACGATGCAGGGACCAAATGTCGACCTATTTGCAACTAATTGGTTTAATATCGTATTTGCTCTTTCTGACTGGTTTGAAAATTTGGTATGATGAAAACTAAATATTGATACAATGTCCCACAATGAAAATTTTAGAAACATTCTGAGCCTTGGGAGAATTGTCAAACAACCAATGTCAATTGCTTGACTCAGATACTGCAGAAACTGCATAAGCGACCAGTTTTCTGTGTGTTTACTGCGATGTCCATGTTTGTACAAAAGTAGCATTTTATGATCAAAAGAAAAGACTTCAGAATAAATTATTCCTATTTCATTTCCTGATTTGACCACATTTCGGTATAACTCCCACAGTAGATTATATATGAAAGTGTATTAAAGACGATTGCGTGAATTATGCCTTTATTGTTCTGTTTCAGAAAGCAACCCTTTCACAGTGTGAACATTAATTACAGGGTACAATGACAAGGAACAAAACCGAGTAAAGCAAAACAATGTTGGTGCTAGGTTACACGCAAGCAGTGACAGGGACTCTTGCATGTTCAACATACGAGGTGTGGAAAACTGGATGGGACAGCACTACAGTGGGTAAGCACCCCAAAGTGAGCAAGGAGCAGCACTGGAAATTCAGGTCCATAGCTGCACGGAAATGCAATGCGGCTACCAAGGTATTCTTATTGCACGACTAACAATGGCCTTTTGTTGGCGTTGACAATGATCGTCACCAACTTTTCAGGGCAAGAACTGAACTCTTTGGCGCATTTCTCCTTCTGATCATATTAGAAATGAAGTACGTAAAGTATAACCCTTTGCTACAGTACAGCTTGAAGTTTCTTTACTGGGTACCTAATTGAAGACCAAAGTGATTGCGTGTAATGTCGCCTTTGATTGTGTTAGCCTAGACTCTATGCCACATAAACTGTGAGCTCCAGATGCTAAACTACTGTAGGTGTCTTTCTCTTCAATTCTGTAGATCTTTACTGTCGCTTCCTATTAGGATCTGTACATGTGTACAAGAGAAAGTTTGAAATGGTCAACGCAATTGAACTTCTCTAAAGATTCTCTTTTACAGCAACAGGATTGAGGTGGTAACAGAAGGAACTTGCTACCTGGGGAACAGGACCTTCAAAATGCTTGTGCAATTGTTTTTCTATATGAAGCTCCAATAAACATTCATTTTTACAGATTCCAGTTCAAAATCAGTTCACATCACATTTACCAAAAACTTTTCATGACTTCACTTTTGCACCACTAAAATACTAGAACTGGTGTATACTCGCCATTGTTAAAAGGTCTTATTCATAATTACTTTGTCATTTTCATATGGAAACAACAGATAATGTATTGCCACGTTTCAACTACCCGTAGGCCTGTAGTAATCTACATGCAATCTGAATCAACCAAACCAGCTTGTTTAAATACTTCACAGTTGTCATAAATGATACAGTAATAGTGACAGTTATTACGTTTTATGAAGTATTCTTTGTTACACTATGTATTCATATGTTGCATTTTGTGTCCCTTGAATTTATCCATCATCAGGCTAATACGCAACATTTTATGAGACAAGTATTGATATAACTGGAGTCCCCTTTACTTTATTTAAACAATAAATACATTTACCTGGAATTATGACAATGTGTATGGAATGATGTGGTCGTGATGTTACTGTATGAAGATCAACAATAAAGACCACAATGACACTGAAGAGAAAATCTGCCAATTATACTAGGTCTCTAATTATGAACTATTTTCACAACAACCACTCACCAATTTTCCATAATACTTAATAATGAAGACATTATCTCTTTATGCAGTGCTAGTAAAGAGTCATCTAGAATTTGATAAAGAGACTATGAGTGCTATTGTCTCTGTGCGCTGACCCCTTGGGTGGAAGGAATAGACCAGTTCCATGTCTAGGTTGGACTAAACACACCTACCCTCGGGCTTGCTGCAGCTTTACACACCCCTTACCACCTGCTTAAGTTGGCATGCAACAGTATGTCCAACCTGCCAGATTTCCTTGTTCTTCCATCATTAATATCGACCAGAACATTGGTCAAAGGAGATATTCAAATTTTAAATTTACAACGATAACCTCAAAAAATCAATTTTAGTTGAGAAATTGGTTTACATTACTGTCTTGTGTCTTGTGCAATGGACGATTTTTTGCATCGTGACACCGGCTGTTCTTTTAGACTAATTATTCTATTTTTTACTATCTCCAATAAAAAAACCATCGTTTTCCAGTAATTGTTTTAAAAAATTACTTTGTGTAAACTTTTGGAAAAAAAGCTGTCCTGTGCAGCAGTCACACAGCAAACTGTACACACGTACATTATAATGGGCACCGATCCCGTCGTGTGGACTGAAGCGGGTGAGAACTACAAACTAACGGCGCATTCACACTGCATTGAACCGGGACCGGCACAAGGACCGGGAAAAAATAGGTTTGTATATTTTATGCAGAACTGTTCATACTGCCCCATGACCTGAAATGGGGCCAGACCCATTGTCTCCTATTGTGCCAGTCCCTTTCCCAGTCCCGGTTCCGTGAAGTATGAACGCGCCATAAGAACGATATAAAGATCAAGCTCTAATTTCAATATAAAACAATATTTGAAATTTCCTGGAAGTTTTTAAAATGCCGAGCTTTTCGATTTGGTCGTTCTTTTGTGTACTATTTCACGAATACCTTTGGCTTACCACAAGCTCAAAGAGGGAAATTTCTCGAAATAGTAATATGAATACCCCTCACATACGAAATTTCAGTGGAGAATCTTGTATATCGTGATAAAGATTGTTGTTTTTTTTCCTTGCGTTGGACCATTGCATGTTTTTTGCATTTTTTCCATAATTCTATGCATAATTTGAATTGCACCATAATTCTATGCATAATTTGAATTGCACTCGATATGCGATCAGCGTGTTTCAGCATCTGTTTGTTCAAGTCAGCCTCCTGGCTACATTGCCTAGGTGCCTGCCATAGTCTAGCGTGCGGTATTTAGTGTTCCACAGACCCAACACGCTACCTGAACAATAAGCTTCAGTCAATAGCCATGAAAGTTATTGTAAAGTTATTCAAAAATCTTTCAAAAGTCTATAAAAGCCACCCGCCATCAGCTTTCAAAATTGACAAAATGGTTAAACGGGGTTTTGAATACTTTGAACATTACGATTTCAATAGATGGGTTTCATGCCATCGTTGCCTATAATTGAAAGTAATTTTGCACGAGAGTAAGCAGTTTTCCAGGAGCTCACCATTTCTCTTGTCCTCGTTCTTGTTCTCGAGTCCTTTTTAACCACAGGTTTCCTTTCACCTTATGCTCTTAATTACACTAATTACAGTTAAATTATATCTATTTTATGAGCTAATAATACATTTGTTAAACAAGAATAGTAGCCGTGAAATTTCCTAAAACCTTAAGTGACGAAAACCAAATGACCACTTCTTAGGAAAAAGGAAGAACATGAAGCATCAGGAATGATCTCTGGGAACTGAAGCTTGCAGATTTTCATAATTACGAATTGTTAAAATATTCACACAGTACCTGTAAGAAGAATAAACGTTAAACGCTTTTTGTGCGGTCAGGAGAGGACAGACTTCTCTGACAGAACAGGAGATGAATGATCAGATGGTCAGAGACACTGGTGAACCTCTGTCATTTCCTCACCACCTCTTGCACCTTTAACCTGCAAGTGTCACATGGTTTCCATGGTGGACGCCATCTTGTCGTCTGCTATGCTACCGAAATGAGTAAAGACGCCGTTTGGCAGAAATGTATAGGTTTGTACAATATGCATGTTCCCACTTGGTGAATGATGATGAATCGCCATCTCCGAGGACCTTTGCTTGCTGGCATAGTTTTCTTGACATTTCTCATGTGTATTGTTCATAACACGGCTAAACTATGTAGATCTACAGCAACGCATGGCAATCACTTGCAGCGAATCACTGGCATAACTTGTGCAGAGGGTAAGTCTAAATTATTTTTAAATGAACTTACTTATCACTGATTGTACGTTGACTTTTTGTTGGTGACAATTGTGTGAATTATCTAATATTTGCATGATTTCTTTGAATGATTGACAAATCCTATTAATTTTGATAAATTTGAATAAAAATTAAAATAGTGGATAACTGAATGATGATTTCACTTTTCCAATTTCTTTGTGAAATATTTCACTTTTCCACTTATTTATCAAATAGACATATTTTGCCATGTCATAGAAATGAAATTCAGGAAAAAAGTTTATTACCAAAATAATTGGAAAGGTGAAATCACTATTCAGTTCCTTATCTTCCATTCCGTTCAGATTTATCAGAAACGAGTAGATTTTTCAATTATGCAAAGAAATTGTGTGAGATATAGCTATAATCATTCATATAAGTTACATGGTCAATACAAAAAGGGAATGGATCAGTAAATTTATTGCTGGCTTGTTAGAGTCAGCTTATTGATTACTATGAGCTCCCTGGAGAATATGGGGACAGGGTGGAGGGGAGCATTTGGCAGTTTTATGATAATTAGGCCTATTTTAAGCTAGTCATTGGTGGGAATTTGTTTACATGAGAATGTTGTCACTACGTCATTTTGAGCCAGCAATTGGGTCAACGACGCAACGTCATCTTTTGCATATTATCCGTATTGAGGGTAAGATGACTTGTAAACTTTGGACCAGCCACTGATTGAGTTCGAGAACCAAATTGTTCAAAATTCTTGGAATCGTGTTTCTTCGTACTAAAGGGAAATGTAAAATATCATAAAAATCACACAGAAATATTTAATTGCAATGACCACATCACGATGTCCCTTCGTCTAAGCACAATTTGATCAGAAATTTTGAATTTTTAATAGTGACAGACAATAGAAAGCCCCTGGAGTGCTTGGTCCTCTATGTGTACTTATGCCTACAAAATCATTGCATATTTCGTGACGATACAACAGGTGATATTAAAAACTGGTTGCTAGTACTTAGGAGTAATTGGGGAGTTATCATTTTTGCTCAAACATCTGGTTCTATCACCTGGTACCGTTCGGTTTTAGCTCACTGAGCTTCTTTAGGAACGCAATAAAACAGTTATAGACATAAAATCTCTATCCACTTTTTGCTCATTCATAAATTGAGACTAATGCAGAGTAATTACAATTACACGAACTTTTTGATTGTATGGCTGGTAATGATTCATGTGTGGCCATCATGAAATTGCTGTTTCAAGTTTCTTATTCCCACAACTTTGAAAGAGACCTAACACGATACAACGGAAGAGAGATGCCACGTTCTACGAGGGGCGAATCCAGGATTCCCTGAAGTGAGGATCCTTCAGGGCCAACATTTTCACAAACAAGAATTCTTATCAGAATTGTGTCGTGCCCTCTCTGATTATATGTTTTAATTTACCTGTAACTTTGCTTTAGTAGGTAGATGATAGAGAAAAATTGATTAAGATATAAAGACTTAAAGA
>JBCAUG010032376.1:0-10206 GCA_038406175.1 Haplosyllis leylae
TCCTAACAAAGGTCGACGATAGAACTAATATCTTATATAAAAAGATTCAAGAAGAAATAAAACTGAAAAGGAGGAGAACTGAAAGTATTTAAATGTACGGTGTTGACCCGCTTGACCGGGGTGACCCGAACTTCCCGCACCTACTCTAGAACATTTGTTTTCATACTGCAAAGTATATTTGATATCGGGGCGATCTGAACATTGGAATTTTCTGGTACACACAACATATTAAAATATCTCACAGACGCCCATTGTAAAACAGTCGGAAATTTTGAAATGTCAGATCTTTTCACGATCATTTGGGGTGTTAAACGTCCAGAGACACCTTTAAATTAAACATTTAAAACCCAAGAAATGACTAGGGTATTTGCATGAAGAACCAAGCATACCAGGTCCAGACAACAGGCAAAGTGTGACACATTTATCCACTAATGAATTGAACTACAGTCATTGCACATTATAGTCGACTGATGTCAATTACTTCCGATTCTTTTGGCAACTTCAATCTACTTTTTTTCAATCTCTTTCTGGTGACTCGTAGAGAGTTACGTCATTGATGGAAACGAGGTTGCATCATGACTATTTTGGGAATGTTTCCACATGAGTTGAAAAATATTATTTTCATGCAGAGGGGAGCATGCAAGGTGAGATTGGACCCACACACAGTGAGATCGAAATAAACATACCAGCCAGAGCAAGGTACCCCATCAAAGCCAGATGGGGGGCCAGACAGGGGGCAGATGGGGGCCAGGGATGCAGAGGGCCAGATGGGGGGCCAGGGAGAAGGGGGCAGATGGGAGCAGGGGGCAGTGAGGGCCAGATGGGGGTCACAGGGTAAGGGCAGCAGATGGGGGCCCAGGGGGCAAGGAGGCCAGATGGAGGCCAGGGGGGGCAGATGAAGGGGCCAGTGTTTTAGGTCCAGATGGGGGCTGGGGTAGGGCCAGATAGGGGAGCAGGGGGCACAGAGGGCCAGATGGGGGCCCAGGGGGCTAGAATTGGGACCAGGGGGCAGGGGGCAAGATGGAGGCCAGGGAGTAGGGGAGTCAGATGGGGAGGGTAATCAGTACACATCCTTCAGGTACAGTGTGGCATGAAACAACATTAACGAATCACCAAAATGGAATTCTTCACTGCTTGATATTTCTTATCGTGTGACATTAACCACAGATTATATGTATTTATTACTCTAGCTGGAAATAAAGCACCGACTTATTGTTCTGTTCGCCTATTAACAGGAACGTTAGCTATTTGTTTGGTTGTGTTTTACGCCACATATTCTGGAAATCTAATGGCCAGCCTGACGGGTTTGTAAAATTCTGTGTTAACATCCCGAGAACAATGATACAATGAACATTTTTTGTCAATTTGAAGATAAGATGAAAGAGATAAATTTATAGAATAAGGGTTATTTAAAGCTTTTAGTTGGCTTATGTTATAAGCATCTGGCCCAGTTGGAAGACGGAAAACCTTAAATCCAAACTATTATTTGTTTTAAAAGTCTACATCAGATTTTGGTTTGCACACACAAAATTAAAAATGAATAATTACACAGGGCTAAATGTTTTTATCTCTCTTTTCTAATCAACAACAGGAACTGGGGAAAAAACTGAATTTGAAATATCACTATTGTAACTACAAGGCAGTAAAATGAAACAATAAAATGAATGCACTCATTTTTAAAAGTGTGAAATCTATTGTCTTTTCTTTTCAGTGAAGAACCGAAAACTGCCCCTGAATTCTTTGGATGAATTATCCAGAAGTGAAACTTATATACCTTTGGTTAAGTTTGGTAGTATTCAATATACACTATTTAAGGCATGTCACAGCTATGAACTTTTCATTATGCACAATTTTTACGAACAGACAATCAGTAGAACTTCGTATCAATCTATTAGGCATTAGTTTATGTTACTACAATATTATATTCCACAGTCCAAACTGAATTCAACTCCATTCGAAAGGAAAACGTAAATCTTATTTTTGCCAAAAGGTTTTCGAAATGTTTTTGTTGGTATTTTTAGGAAAGCACATCAGGTTTATATGCTCGAATTTGGAAAAGAATAGAAGACAACAAAGATCAAGCCATGTGTACAGGGCGCCTTTGTCAGGAGAGATTCGAGCGATACGACAATTTAGTTCGCATTTGTGAGTTTGTGATAACATCGCATTATCACCTCGTCGGTCAGCATGGTGGGACATTCTAGTTTTTCACGATGATACTTTGGATGTAATATGTCTATCAAAAGTCGGGAAACGTGACGAATCTTTATCTGTAATGTTTATGTTTGAAAATATCCCCCCAAAATACAAATTAAATCCGTCAGATCTGACAGATGTGGAAGCAAAGCAAAGCGTTCAGCTTACATTTGGGGCTGCCAGATCTAGCAGACTCTGCCAGATCACAGATCTGCCTTATTTTAAAATCATGTAGAGACCATTTTGTTGTTTATATACAATACTGATATGAATAGATTGGTTTCATTACAGCTGACAAATTGTCGCTTACTTCCTATTATATTCCGAAGCTGGCGCATTGTGAAGCCGAACTTGTTCCCGAAGATTTTTTTCCGAGTGGATTTGGAATAGCGATGCCTCTTGGATCTCCTTACAAGCCATTCTTTGATGACACGTGAGTGAATTAGTTTCATTCATTCACCACGCATCCTTCTCCGTTGCTAAATATCCACTTTCACGATGTGAAGTTAGATGTGTTCAACTTGTTCCATGATCAGTTTTGAAAAGTTAACTTGAAATAAAATTAATGAAATGGCATCAAGTCAAGAAAGATCGATTAGATCTGTAATCATAAGAGAAATTACCATATAATTTCTATTTAGATACGACCCAGTAAGCCTGTGTGTGTCTTGGGTGCAGATAGTCAATTGTAATTGCACAAACCTCCACACAAGACCAATGCTGCAGGACAGACATGTGCCACCATACAGTCCTCATAAAATCAAATGAAATTATATAAAATTTCCTGAAGCAGACATAAATTGTATTTCAGGATAAAGCGTATGGCAGAAAATGGATTGTTGAAGAAATTCGAAAAGATGCATAAGATTTTTGACGTTTGCGCTGATGTGAAACGACAGCAGCTGAACGCACACAGACTATCACTGCGAGACGTTATGACATGTTTTATAATATTGTGTACTGGCTTACTTACTTCAACTCTAGTGATAATACTGGAATATTTACTGAGAAAGAGGATGTAGATATTACAGAGTGACATTTAAGATCAATTTCTGGTGCTGATGAGTTGATTTTAAATCACATTACAAGAACGTCCTCCTGCTTGTACGCAAAAGGCATACCGCCCGCCGGGTAGCAAGTGCTTGCTCTGTTGTCCTATCCTGGGAGGGGTACCCAAACCTTGGATGATTGATACCCCATCCTTGCATTCCTGACCTGGCTAGGGGGAGGGGTACCCCAGCCTTGGACAGGAGAATATACCAGCCCACCTATCCTGACCTGGACCAGGGGTATCTCCCCACCTCGGACTGGGGGAACCCGGAAAGGACGTGGGACCCGTGGAAATATTTTGGGATGGAGATGGGGTAACCCCCCCTTCCATGAACAGACGCACACCTGTGAAAACATTACTTTCCCGTCGTACTGCATACGCTGGCGGTAATTCATACTTCCTAAAATTATCAGTCGATTTAGATTAATTGAGTCTATCAGAATAATAATGGGAAAGTAAAATTACAATTTATTGATCATTGACTCAAATGCACACTGTTTATAATGTTTGTGGGTTTTCAACATTGGTTGTGAAAATACATCGCAGGCCAATCGGTCAATAATTCAGGGACTGTCTTGGGTGTGAAAACAGTCGTTTTTAAGTTAGCGTAATTTGGCGTAAATCAACTTACGTCGTATTTAAGATTTTAATTGTCCAAATGAAATAATAAAGGTTTTAGTCTATTAAAGACGTCTTTGTCTCGATCCACGAAATACGCTAATGCCTGTCATTAATTTTCCAAAACCTGAAAGGATAATGGCCTAAATAGACCTGCATAATAATCAAATTATGGGTGCTGAAGAGTTGTTCGTAAAATAAGACCAATTTTTGTAGATATCTTGAACAGAAATTCGGGAATTAGCTCTCCTTGAAGTATATTTAGACTGGATCGTGTGTGACATTTATCCTCGGCAAATTAGAAGAGCTACTCGAATACCTTTGTCTGATACAAATGAAACAACACTAGTTGAGAAGAAAAACTTTCATTTGAGGACGAACCTTCCGCGTGCCCTCCTTTTCATGGTACAAAGGGGCTGGAAATGGAACAGTACTTCTTGGTTGGTTCTTTCTGGCTGATCTATCGTGTCGGGGTTAGTGTCACAAACCTATTTCTTGATGCCTTGGGTAGTAGGTGGCATGGTCTTATCTCATTATGTCTTGGGACAGAGACCTTCTCCTGTGGACAAAGGAACAGATGTTACCTTCGCACAACCTTCGGATACAGGTAGTAAATATCAGGCAGTGAAAGTTTCACCAGGTGGCTCGTTCGGGGAGCGAAGGGGAGCGACGGGGGTGAAGGGGAGCGAAGGATCGGACCCAAAATTTTGGAGCAAAAAGACTAAACCAACCACTACGGTGACTGTAACGAGCCACCAAATATCGGCTTGGTCCTAAATTAAGAATTAAGACCACAGACGGATACGTGAAGCTTTGGTAAAGTTTGGCGGAAACTGGTTCCAACGACGTAATAGCAAATCTGTGAAGCAAATATTGGAAACTTTTTTCTTTCTTCAGAACCATTCCATTTAAAGAAACTGTTGTTGAATCAGATGGATAAGATCAAACAAAACCAGCGGTGAATGAACCGTAGACAATATAAAGTTCCTGGAATGCATTAGCAAGAAGAGCAATTTATTTTTCACGATGAGCCACATATATCTTGTCGGATACCCATAAAAAATTTTAACCTAAGAGTTGGATTTGCACACTTGGACATATTTTGCCAGATCACTTATCGTGATAGAGGAAGTGAAAAAAAAATGGGAAACATTTTGGTATGTCAGGCAATTCTGACTCAAGTACTAAAATGTTCGTCTGTGACATTTTTAAAAAACGTTTTTTTTTCCAAGTGTCACCGGAAACCCCACACATTTACTTACCAACTGGTAGCACATAACTATACATTTTAGTGGGAAGACATAGCCATAAAAATAAATGGGAAAATGGAAAAGAAACGACCTCCAGTATTTGACAAAAAATGTAAAATGTGTTGGAATATTTCGATGTACCTCAGATCTCCCACCAAAAGCAATTTCGTGTTTATGATGTTTAAAGAAACTAAAGATAGATTGAAATTGAAAGAATTTCAAGTTGTTTTGTAATGCAACTGTTTTTTCTTTATTTGTCATGACAATGCACAAATATAATATCTTGTTGGCATAGAAACTATTGAAAAGATGTCAAGAGAAAGCGGCTAAAAGTTAGGTAATACATGTCAGTTTTTTCACCTTGACCTAGACGTTAATTAAATGACATCAATGCACAATTTTGATGAAGATATGGTGAAGTGTATCTGTAAACTGAAAATAAAGTTTCTTGCTGTAGTGGTTCAAAAGATATAGCCTAAACAGACAGACACATGCACAGAGCTGAGCGAAATTATGACCTGTCCAAATACGCGAATCGTACTGAGTGATGTAATGATAGCGTATTCCTTCGATTACGTAGCCATAAGTCTGCCAGACTCATTATAAGTCTAAAATTTATTTCGTATTTAAAAAAACACAATCCATATGCACATTTTGCAGATTTTTATCAGGCAACACGTGTCATTCGATTCTCAAACTGATCACAACAAAGAAAACAAATTGATTAATATTTATTTTGCTCAGACAAGATACCATTTTCTACGGAAGCTGCAATAAGATCACTACGTTTACCGGATTGACTCCGATTGTCCATCTCCGAGCTGTAAAATTACACTATAAATTGCACTCATTGATCTGTTTTGAATATTCACGTGTGTACGTTATGAATTTTGTATGCGAATAATTTTACAGCCTCATTGCATACATTTATCAATTATCACATCGCTCTAATTACATGAATTAGAAGTATTGATTACGGTCATCGATCGATAATGCAAAAACTGTTTGCGTGACAATAACGATAACTAATGAATTGACCTCAGAGAAAGAAGCTATGGTTTTCACAAATCAGCTTTTTCCTGCAGCAATGAAGCTGAATTTGCAACCAACTACATTTAATATTTTTAAAGCAAACAAACTTGCCAACTTCAATGGAGTTTTCTTCAATTGCAAAACTCTCATCTGGTATTGATGATTTCCATTCGGTTGCGCGAAACAATAAAGGACTTATACTACAGATAGGTATAGTTTTTGTTGATGCACATTGCACAGCCACTGTTTGCAAGGTTAAAAACTGGCAAAAAGAGAGGTAGTTTTGGAAACGTTTCCAGACGCTTGGAGTCTTAAAGAAGAAGACGTTTCCGTTCATCTTCAGCTAAAGTTGTTTTTACAGTTGTTTCTTTGATGTATCCTCACAAAAATTGGAATAGAGAAGAGACGTATTTTTTGTTTGTAAAGTGGAGGAAGGTGAAAGTACAAAGTGTAAGAATCCAGAGTTATTGCTGGCGATATTTGCTTTTGAACAAGAAATAACCGAAACTACGAAATTCAGCCCAAGAGGAGTACATGAATGCCATTGCTTCATTAAAGGGACGAGTACACTGAACGTGACTTCTTCATTAATGAGCCATTTTTAATCTCACAGCTCTACACCTGCAGCAATATTAGATCAATCAGAAGATGATTGAGCTTTGCTCTAATTAATAATCCAATATATAGTTCATCCATAATAGATACAGCTTTTCAATGTGGAGCTATAACAAAACTTTACATTGGTCAAGTTGTTCCCGGTGATGCCGCTTGAATTTTGTTGATGAAGGAAAGTGAAAATGCATGCTGTAAATGTTATGGAATTCAGCAATGGAACCCAGGACAGTTATCACATATTCTTCGAAAGGGTGGTGCCCTACCTCGTACAAGGATTATTATTTGGGGGAATACCGCCTTACGTGTTACACGTCACCGATGAAGGGTCCTACGAATGTCCGAAAGGTAGGAACGTTTCCACCTTTACCATTGTCGTATACTTAATGTTCATACAAATTTTGAGAATAACAATTTTCATTTCTGTGGACATCTCCGGCCTCAAATAATTGTAACATCATGCTATTTGCTGACATTTTATATCATAACCTTGAAACTAGATCTCGTGAAGCTCATCTGCAGATCAATATTAATCACTAGCTTTTTGGGTAGTTACGCCTACTGACGAGAGGCAGATTGGCTGACCCATTCCTTTAAACATATTCACAAAAATCACAACAATCTATCAAAACAGGGATCCGATTTGCTAATGATTAAGAAGCAAATTCTCACAAAATTAGGAAGAAGTCCAATGTTCCTGTGTGCAGACACTAATGCATTGTGAGCTGAAATTCAATAACAATAGAAAAGTCATTTGATCCGCAAAGCACATAGATCACGAAATCAGTCGAAACAGTTGAATTGGCTGCAGGCAATTAGACATTAAGACGACCTAATATGGTATTTGGTACGCAATTGTAACCTAGGTGTTGCAAAGGCATGCGAAACTATCGCCGAACAGATTGATAGATTGACAGATTGATATATAGATAGATATCATGCATACTGAGATCGTACAAGTCTTCACTGGTTGTGAAACATCAATTCACATCAATTGTCAAGAATCTTGTGAACATTTTATTAAACTGCTATCACCGAATTGAGAATTCTATCCACCAGAGGACATTATGGAAAATGATCAGAAGGTGATGGCATCTGGGTTTTTTTTTCTGCATAATATCTCACTTGTATTGGGTATATCTGCTCTATTCATGAAGTCACATTATTTTTTCAAAACCTACTTCATTGACCAATACAGTAAGCTGTAATCTACAAGCTTTCCCCTTACGCTGAAAGAAGTCCAGACAATTCGGACTTTTTCGAGCATATCAGGGAGTTCTGATTTACTCGTTATCATGATACATACTTGCAAACAACCCGAAATCCCTAATCTCCTGTACACATGAAAACCAAATGTGAACAGTTAGATATAAAAAAAGGTCCTGGGTTGTATTCCCATTGCAAGCAATTTTTTGTTGAATTTAATTTGCCTTTCCCTGTAACGCTATTACATAGACTCTATAATCTTGTTCACTTCAGATTTTGAAAACACTGCCGTGTCTAAAAGAGTAACCATCAGTTGTTCTCAATGGACAAATGTAGAGTTTTCATATCTGGCTGACGTCACGGACGTGATTCTACTGTACCAATGTCTGGATGGTGTGGAAGCTACTCTACAAAAGGTAGGCTATTTCTGTCAAAGTCAAACTTATCTCTCATTATAGCAGAATAAGAGTTGCTATTCTGGCAAGTCCATTGGGAATACATAAACATCAAGGTCAGACAATAACACAAAGTAATCGAGATTTTTATGTTCGGAAACATTCTGTAAATTTGTCTGATTACCGGACATTTATAAAATCTTTTATAATTGATGACATTAAACATAGCAGATTGTGTTATTCCTTCCAAGTTACTGCTAAATATAAGTATAAACTGGAATCAAATTCGGTCATTTTGAACAAGACTTTAAGACTCAAGGGTAAACTGTACCCACGTGCTAATGTATTAAACGTACAGAAACTCAGCACAAATCTCGGAGAAATGCCAATCATGTTTCTTTTCCGAACCAAGTAAAATCTATGTACATAAACTTTCATATACAACTTTCATACATAAAAAGTTTAATTCAAGTTAAGACTTTAGCAGTGGAAAGAAAAAAAAACATCATCATGTGTTCTGTAACAGGTTTCGTCTCTAGTTCGGTAGATTATTGAGGTGTTAAGGTAGATTATTTTTAGAATTGTTCAAGGTTTTCGCCTGATAATGTTCTCAATTTTGGATCCGAAAAAGTCGAATGGGAACAGTTTTAAATGTCAAGTTCTGTTAGGACTTAGGGAAAGAATTGGGCTGCGCTGTTTGAATGGACATTAACGCAAAGTAGAGCAAGTTATCATCACTTCAACATAAATAACTCTTATTTTTCTGTTTTATAGGATGTTATTTTACTTCTTAATTATACTGATTGACACATATTTACGCCTTACTTTCATATATGATTTAACAATACGACCAATGCACTTTCATCAAGGGAAAGTGCACATACTCATTGTACCCAAATAGAAAATACCGCGTTCCTGTACCATAAAAACAAAAGGCATTTTGCTGCATCTAATTCACAATGGGACATTATTCAGTTGGCATTTTCTTTTGAATAACAAATAAATGTATGAACTAAATGAAATGGAATGTGCAAAACTTACTCCTTGATTCAGCATGTTTTGACCAAATAAATAGTATCATGGAACACTTTTTGGTGATGTAGACATCTAAGGTGTATCACTTTCACACATTTCTTTTTGTACTTAAATTAAAAGTAGATCTACATTCTAAATTAAAACTGAGATATTCTTGAACAAAGAAATTGGTCATCATTGCATTTGTGCAATCTGTGTGTTTTTTATGATAGCTAAGTATTTTCGTTTATTTCAGATTAATAAAACGTTATCCAAAAATCCGAGTCAACTTGCGCGTCCAAATGTTATTGTTTTGCTGCAGATGCAACAGCTTCCCTCATCAGTTACCCAGTCTCAACACATTCAATTCATTAACTCCATTATCAGCTTTAATAATGTAAAGGTAAAGAATAGTGATTGATTCATAGATCGTAAAGGTAAAATTACGCTAGTAACACAATCTATTACATTACTGCAGCCAACAGGATGGGAATGAGTCTTTTTTCATGTGATTCAGTTTATGACTTTTGGTACAGACCTTTCGAAGTTAGCTTCTGAACAGTTGTAGCAGCTGCATTTATCTAGTAATTTGTGTCTTCTATTGATCGCAATAAATAAGTACGGGTGGTTATCCTTTCTGATCTTTCGTTGAATGAGCGGACTGATAAGTACCAACCAGCAGTACTATAAATGCTCATGTCTTTGATAGTTGATACTCTTTATATCTGAAATATGTTCGTACTGTCACCAATATCTACACTGTCTTGGTTCGTGTAGTAAAACTCAACCCCAGTCAGAATTGAGTGTCCGCCAGGTCAGTGAGGAGAGCAAG
>JBCAUG010032387.1:0-10206 GCA_038406175.1 Haplosyllis leylae
TTTAATGATCTCCATTCACTTTAGCTTCTTGTTATTGGAAGCTCATTTTGAAGAAGAAATTATTTGTTTTGTTTTTGGAAAAAAAAGTCAGGGAAAAATGTCAGAAGTACGGGAAAAGTCAGAGAATTTCTTAAGAGGAAAAAAGTGGGAACCCTGGGAATCCACCCTGGCTTTGAAACCCAGGGCAGATATCACCAAAAGTCTAAAACATGGGTATCAGTGACCTGACTAAAAGGACTTGTGTCTTCCAAAAAAAAATTAAAGATGAAATTACAACAAAATTTAATTTAACACACATGAAAACTTCAATTCATAGTGACTTCAAATTAAAGAATGCTTGAAATAACTTCAATCTTGTGGAACTTTGAATTAACCATGTTTGAATTAACTGTGCATTTTAACCCTGAATAGATAGGAAAGTGGCAAAAATTTAGCAAACAGTTTGAATTAAGTGGCACTTCAGGTTAACCGTGTTTGAATTAACTGTGCCTGACCTATAACAGTGATGAAAAAATATTTCTAGTGGAGCTGGACCCATTTTAATATGCAGTTAAATAGATAAATTACTAACGATTAAGTGTGTAAAGATTTTTTTTGTTTTTGGGATAAACCCTTTTATTTCTTCTTGTTACATATTTCGGTTTTTCTTTTTATAATTGGATTTTTTGCCATTTAATTGTGTTGTGGTCGACTTTATTTTTGGCTACTGCTATCTCATATTCAATTGTTTTGTACTCTTTCAACGTATTAATAAGTGCCGGTATTGTAACTCTTAAATTCTGACATTTTTGTCTGTAAATAAACTGCTTGGTAATTAGCACTATAACATTTTCAACAAATTTCGGATTTTCAGTGATTTGATTAGTTAATACCTTTTGTACATCTAATTCCATTTCGATGATATTTTCTATATATTGCCATAACGGTTTTACATAGTAACATTCATAGAAAATGTGGCTGATAGTTTCTTGATGGTTTGAACAAAAAGTGCAAGAATCTGATTCCTTAATTCCGTATCTTTTCAATTGTATGTTCATTACTATTGCCATATATAGCATTCACATTTGGAAACTTCTCAGTTTTACTGATATTGTTATTTGATTGATTCTAGTAATAAATCTTACATATTCGTCTACTGTATAATTCGTTCCGTACTTTTTGTTCCATCTAACAGTAATTTGATTCATGAGATTTTCGTCGGCCATTCTTCTGTACAGCACTCCAAGCTGTCCTTTTTGATATTTACTTTCTCTAAGAGAAATTCTTTCGATACTTTCATCTTGTGCTTTTAGTAAAGCTTTCCACTGTGTAGGAATAGCATGCCATATACCCTCTATTATAGTAAAAGGTGACCTGATACTGAATTTGTTAAGCATCTCATTTTGAGAGAGCACTTGGCAGTTTTCATTTATTATGTCTTGAAATTGGAGTACACCTTTCTTGTACCAGCTGTCGTAGAAGACCAGCCTTTGATTAATACAAATATTGGAGTTGAACCAAATTATTTGCTCTTTAACTTGTTGTGCATTAATTGGTTCTTCATAATTTACGTTCAGCCAACATTTTAAGATATCAATCCATGTATTATGTCTTTTAAAGAAAAGACAGAAATGTTCCTGTTTCAACTGTATTTCCCACACCTTTTCTCCCAATGGGGAGCTTATTAGTGCATTGGAAAGCGCTTTTAGTTTCTCATCATGGAACATCTTGATAACCCATTGCAATTTTGAGGCTTTTTCTATTAGTTCCAAGTTGAATAAACCAGTGCCTCCTTGTTGTTTTAGACCTTGCAGGATAGATAGTTTCACCTTCGGTTTTCGTTGGTTCCAAATAAAATCTTGAAACATTTGATTTATTTTTCTAAAGAATTCACTAGGAATTTGAGGAAGTACTGCCATTCAGTAGGTGAATAGCGAAACAATTAGAGAATTCAATAATGTTATCTTTCCCTGCAAGGTGAGGCCTCGGTGTTTCCAGTTATCAAGTGTGGCCTCTGCCTTTTGTAATATTGGCTCAAGATTTATTTGACAAATGCATGAGAAATCAGTTGTTACATATAAACCTAGCACTTTAATTTCTCCAGAAGACCATGCTAACTTCCTCTTTGAGTAAAACTTTGCATTCGAATCTTTTAACGACCCTATCCTGTAAACCGTAGATTTTTCATAATTTATCCTCATTTCAGATTGTGTTTCAAAAACTTCAAAGGTATTGGAAATCTCATTCCATCTTCTTTGATCAAATTTCATCGCAATTTCAAGATCATCTGCAAATTGTAGCAGCAAAACCTGTTCATTACCCACTGTGATTCCTTTTATTTTATTATTTTGTCTTATTTGTATTGCTAAAAGCTCAATCAAACATAGGAATAGATAGCTTGAAATTGGATTGCCTTGAAAGAATCCACGTGTGGGTGTGAAAGGTTGTGAAGAGAATCCTTTATTGATTGTTGTCATTCTAAAGCTAGTAAATAAAGTTTTAATTGCATTGATGAAATTTGGTCCAAAGCCAAACCAATTTAAAATTTTATATATACTTTCATAACTCGCTCTATCGAAGGCTTTTTCAAAATCAACTGAAAGGAAAACTGCTGGAATTTGTTCTATTTCACACAATTCAACAACATCTAGTATTTTTCTTAAATTGTCTGAGATATTGCGATGGGTCATAAAGCCACTTTGGTCCTTATGTATGATTGTATTCAGCACTTTCTTAATTCTGGTAGCATATATTTTCGACAATAATTTATAATCTGTGTTCAAAAGTGAGATGGGTCTCCAGTTGCGGATCCAGAGTAAATCGTGCCCTACCTTGGGTAGGAGGGATATGATTCCTTGCCTTGCACTTACATGGAGTATCCCTCTCTGAAGTGCTAGGTTAAAGGCTTGTAGTAATAAGTGTTGCAATTTAGTAAAGAAGACTATATAAAAATCAACCTGGAAGCCGTCTGTTCCAGGAGATTTATTTCTTGCCATTTGCTTTAAATTAAATTTAATTTCTTCAATAGTAATTTCTCTTTCTAAATCCTCCCTCTGTGTTGGAGTTATTTTTGGTCCCTTTATACCCTGGAGGTTGCAACGAACCTTGTCATCTTTTGTGTAAAGGGTTGCATAAAATTTTGCTTGAGCCACAAGAATTTCGTGCTGGTCATACGTAATCTCTTGCTTTTCATTATAAGTAGCATTCATACTTTTGGATTTTGTGTTACGCTTTTCTAGATTCAAAAAATATTTTGAACAATGTTCACCTTCTGCACACCATTTTTGTTTACTTCGCAGTATGGCACCCTGAGTTCTATAGTATGACTCTCTTTGCACATTGCTATTAAGTTGGTCAATGTGCTGGTTTGCTTTTTCGATGTGCTTAACCGTGGAGGGTGATGATAAATTAATCATAGCTAATTTTTTGTACCATGCATTTAACTGTTTGTTCCACAACTTAATCTTGTCTCTTTTTTGTTGGGCTTTTTCCTTGGCATACTTCAAGGAAAAATCCCTTACATCGAGTTTCACCATATCTAACTTGTGTCCCGGATCACATTCAGCGTATCTAAAATCTGCTAAATCAATAATTTTGTTAACCTCTTTAACATAATCAGGGTCATATAAATGCTTTGTATTTAGTTTCCATGTGCCCGGACCTCTCAAATCATTAGACCATTGTAGCTTTATTTCTACTGGACAATGGTCTGATAAGAAGGCTGGTAGTATTTGACATTGAGTTACTCTTGATAATGTCCCTAACGGGGCTAGCACATAATCAAGTCTTGTCATCACTAATGGTTTGTTTCTCTTCCACGTGAATTGAAATTGTTGCGGATGCATATGTCTCCAAACATCGACCCAGTTCTCTTGTTCAAGTATTGAGTTAATGGTCTGGGATGTTTTAGAATAGGTGGGCGTCCCCCCTTTTTTATCTAGTTGATTGGATAAAACTTTATTAAAATCCCCCATTATGACTATATCTTCAAAGACCTCCTGATTATGTATACTATCAAAAATCTTGGTAAAAAATGCTGGGTCCTCCTCATTGGGTGCATACACATTTACAATTTGTAGTTTTTGGTTTTGGTTTTGTACTTGAATATGAATCAATCTTCCAGTGGTGTCTCGATCTATTCTCTTAATCTTTAGGTCTAATCTATTTGATATTAAAATTGTGACACCTCTGGAGTTCGAGTCACCATCAGAAAACATAATTTTTCCGCCCCATTGATTTTTCCAAATTCTATGCTTAGATTTAGTAGCATGTGTTTCTTGTAACAACGCAATATCGAACTCTTTCTCTTTTATATATTTAAATATTTGTTTTCTCTTGACATGACAATTAAGACCACGTACATTGATTGATACTATATGTAATTGATTGAACTTGCGGTAGATTTATAACATTGACGTGACATATGTAACAAGAAATCTTTCTTTGAATTAATGGTCGGTAGCTTTAGCATGGAGATTGTTTACGTGTCTTCGCTCGCTTTTAACTTATTTGCCAAATGGAAACTGAAAATTAATGAGGGAAAAGTCCTCATGCCAGCATCAGCTTCCTGGATTCCATTAAATAATTACACATTAACTTTTAAAGTTCTGAAGCTTTGAAGGCATGAAATATTCGATTCTTGTCTGTAAGCCTTGGTTTAGTCTGCATCGCTGTGTAGTGCAGAAGCGAGAGAGGTGAGAGATGCCTGTGAGTTAGATCTTGAGAGCCGCTCAATTCTTAGGTTACTCTTCTTGTTCCACATGTTGATAGCCTCTTCTGTCATACTTTGGTAGATTTCGAAGCGCCTTTTGCCCATATGCTTTCCTCCGTAGTATCGCACAACAAAAACTGCTATTTGCTCAGCTTCTCTGCTTTTGAGCACTTGCAGTATTCGCCTGCCTGCTCCATACTCTCCATCATCAATACCTTGCTGATTGAAGGGCCCTTTGGGTGATTGGAGTCGGAAGGCGCAGCATATATGTGTTGCATCTGCGTATTTAATACGTAGTTTATCATATGCAGTATGCACCTCCTCCTTGGTGGTGACTTTTGCTGCGTAACTGATGAATTCAGAACCTTGTTCAAGATGCTCTTTTCCTTTGACCGCTCGAAATACTTTGACCTCATCGTACTCCTGCTCAGTCATTGTTAACACCTCCACTGCCGTCAGTGGGGTGACAATTGGTTTGACTACTTCGTTGTTCACCATTACACGTCCTCTACTCATTTACAATTGAAGTTTATCATGATCTTCGTAGGTTGCATTCTCTTTCTTCCATTCCCTATAATTGTTCCTTGTTTCTATTTGCTCGGCTGTCACGGCCTCTCTTATGAAGAATAACTTCTTCCTAGCATTTTTCTTTCCTTGTAGATTTGAAACATTCGAAAATATTAATGCTTTATCATTAGGATACTTGAGTTTAACCATCAGGGAACGATTGTAACCAGACCTGATACGGTACACATCTTGTAGCTCAATTTTCTTCTGTATGTTCATTTTATCCTTAAAAAAGGCTGATGCTATTTGAAGAAGCTTATCATGTGTTTCACCAGCTTCTTCAATAATGCCATCAATAATTAGGTTAGGCCTAATTTCTCTCTGGTAGGCTGCTGTGAGCTTAGACTCTAACTCCTGAATTTTTTGGTCTTGCCTAATTACTACATTAGTTAGTAACTTTAACTTAAAGTTCGTTGAGACCTGCTCTTTTTCCAAAGATGTTACTGATGAGTCAATATTATCCTTCCAAGTCTTAGAAAATGATTCAACTGTACCTTTGATCTCTTTTCAGTTCAGCGATGTCCGAGTTGATGGCTGTCAACGTTGTATTTAACTTATCAAAGAGTTGCATCCACTGCTCTGAGTCACCACAACATTTGGGACATTTAAACTCGGGTCTAGGTACCTCTTTAATAGGTTGTGGCTGATGTTCGGTTTCTTCCTTCGACTGACTCATGCTGGGGTTCGAGGTGTGTTTTTTCTTACTACTTGTCTTCTTCTGTTGTTTTTTTGATTTTTCCTCGCTGTTATAAGGGGTAAAGGTGTTATAATTGCAGTTTCTTGTGGACTTTTGATGTTAGTAGATTGGCTACTTAAGGCTCTTGATCTCGTAATAACACCGGCTTCTTCTATTGTGTGTACATTTTCGCCATTTTGGTCTTCCATGACTTTGAAGCACTGATCACAGACTCCATTCCTTTGACGCCTTTATTCCTTATTAACTTGCATTTGCGCTTTTAATCCTGAGTTCCTTTCATTCTAGGTATCCTTTGAAGTAATATTGTTTATATTAGGTTCGGGAAAATGGCATCTTTAGCACTAAAAAACCGAATTTTCACTAGAGCAACATGAAACACCTCTTGCCGCTAGCCTGCCATCACGTGATCATTCGTGTGTAAAGATTTTTAAAAAATTCAATTCAATTATGTATTAGATAACAGCCTGCACGTTATATTTATAATGTTCTCCTGATTTTGAATTATCTTTTACTCCAGCCAAAATACAGGAAGTAACGTAAATCACAAGATGAAAATTTGGTGCCTTGCGGGAGGAAGGCGACATTAAATCTATCGATGGTGTAGTTTACATCTTTTAACGTTTTTTTTTTCAGTTTTGATGCTGTAGATCCATATTCATCGTGTGCAGTTGAGTATGGCTAATCGAGGGCTTTGTTCAGAATGCGCATCTGTATGCAGCGGTTACCTAACCCCTCTGCAATTTTCCATTCGGATTGGTCACAGTAAATGCATAAACAGCCACCTAAAGTCTGATATTTCCAGTGAGGCTCAGGAACGATATAGTAAGCTTCTAGCTTGGGTGGTATGCAAAAAGAACAGCCTTAGCTCGGCTGCTGTTCTTCGAGTATTGATTAGATCGGGAGCAAATGTGAACTACATCAATTACACGGAACCCATGCACACAGCTCTGCACGAGGCAATTATTTGCGAGAACCAGGAGGCAGTTGATGCTCTTATAAAGTTTGGTGCAGATTTAACAATGTCCAATCGATGGGGAGAAACCCCATTACAATTGCAGGCACGGATTCGAGGAAAACCTTTGCAAGTGGAAGGAATGTGCAATGTACTGATTAGAAATGGGGCTGATTTGAACGAAAGAGATAAGGAAGGAAACACACCATTGCTCAACGCTGTTCGGGCTGCAAACACACCTGCTGTCAAGACCTTGATACAAGCAGGAGCTGATGTGAACGTGAAAAACAACGGCAACGATGGAGTACTATCCATGGAGATGTTAAATCGTTTCCTGAAGAAACATGAAAGATTGGAGCTACTAATAAATGCAGGGGCAAACATAGAAGATGAGAAAAAGTTTGTCTTGTGCGAGGCAGCTCGGTTGGGTTTTGATAAGAGTTTAAATTTATTAATTAAGGCAGGAGCTGATGTCAAGACTAGTTCCTTCGATTGCTTGGATGCAGCCTGTTCAAAATGTCGTGATAAATGTGTTGAGTTACTCCTTGATGCAGGAGCTGACGTGAATCAAACTTCAGATGCTGGACGAACTGCTTTATTTGCTGGGGTGTACTCAAATGTTCACTGCATTAGGTGTCTAATTGAAGCAGGTATTCCAATTAACCATTATGATAATTTTTATATGAATGCACTTCAGAGTTTTGTGAAGAAACACGGATCGAACAAAGCAGAACTTGGGCTATTACTGTACGCAGCCGGTGAAAAGTTAGATGTTCCGGAAGACCTGCGTTTGAGGAGAGAACAGAGAAGGTTAAAGCCAATCAACATAAAAGTTCCCAACTATCTACAAGAAGAGGAAAGCAAAGAAAGCATGCAACGCCTTGATCAGATCTGCAGGAAAGCTATCAGGCAGCATTTCCTCTGTTTGGATCAGCACAAGAACCTGTTTCAGCGGATTCCAAAGTTGCCATTACCAACGTGCATCATGTCATTCCTCTTGTACGGATGTTCAGTATCATAGGTTCGGAAAAGTAAAGTAGTTTAAACGAACATTACAACAAATCCTTGCTTTCTACTGCAATGAGGTTTGGTTGAAGAGATTGCACGTGAAGTCACACAGTCATACGATGAAAACACCACTTGTTAAATTTTAAACTTGTAAAGAACTTGTTTGTGATGAATATATTTATCCCAGAATCATTACAACGGTGGTTTGTACTGTGCGTTCTGCACTGCATGTTGTTCACCTGAGCTATTTAAAGATGTGTATTTTATTCTAGTTAAGATGAATTTACTTGGATACTTTTATTTAACGTTAATCGATTAATTTGCAATATACCCTCAGAAATGCAGATAAAACGCTAAAATGGACCTTATTCTTTGGAATGATATCTCAACTATAAATTGAAAGTCGATATTGCATTTTTACAGTCAGTATATTTGAGATCAAAGTTAAATCATGCGACACTTTCTATCGAGCAGTATTAGAAAATGATAGACAAAATGTAAAATATTCTCGAAAAAAGATTTCTTTTCCTTCAAATATTTCTGTAAAAAATGGTCTTTTTCCAACAGAAATTCCAAATTCAACTTGTGAAGATAGTTATTAGTATTATTATTAATATTGTAAGATTTTTATATCATAAATATATTTTATTCACAATCTTCGGAGTATTCTTCAAACATTCAGTATTTGCTGCCATCAACCTGCCAATAATATTTTGACACACGGGACATACCTTGGGGTGCTCGAAAGTGTTTTCTTTTTTACTTTTTTGGAAAAGAGTTGAAAATCACAAGAGAATTTTACAGGTTGCATTCAAATGGAATAAAAGACTTTGTTTTTGACACAAAATAGTTGGAACTGTGAGTGCTGTTTGCGCGACAGCGCAGATAGTGCCCATGGCTACGCCCCTCATCCAATTTCTTCATTTCCATGCAGTTTAACCACCCCCTCCCCCATTCGAAAATCCTGGATGAGCCACTAAATTGCAATCACAAATGCTACGGCACCGGCAAAACGACACAGTCCTAAAAAAATCAAGCTAAATTAATACATGCTAAACACCTGAGACGGGAAGCAATGAATTGAGGGACGTTTGGTCAACTTCATTTGTGATGCTTTCTAAGTTTCCCCGATATATTCCCTATATTTCCCCTATATATTTATTGATTCGACTAATCCTATATCCGTCATTGAGTAAATTCGTAGTATAAAGTCCGCTAGGCGTGTCACTGAGTACTAATTTACCGCTGATTTTCTTGGGAAAAACTAGATACGTATTCTTTGCGTGGCGGGAAATCATCAAAATAATCATCTGGCTTTTTGAATTGGTTAAGGTAATGGGTGTTCGTTTCTAAAACAGTTGTAGGTTTGGCGCACTGATTTTTTCACTTTTTGTGATAGTTAGGTTTTAACCTCTCCGTCCTCTCCCCCCCTCACCCCCCCCCCCCAACCCTGCCATAGAAATTCAACTTCGGATACCGAACTTTCGCTTGAGTCAATATTTTTTTCCAAAACAAGCAGAGGAAGAAAGATTTGTGGTGTTAGGTCTGAAGAGATGGAAGCACTTGGTCCTTACACGCGGTTTCATGGTTTTAACAATATACCTCCAAATTACGTCCAGAAATACTATTTAAGATCCACCCAACAATTTCTACATTTTATTTTATTTTTTATTATATCTTGTTATCATCAATCGTTTACCTTTCTTCCTTTGTACAGTTTCTGACACCAAGACATGGCTCTTTGTAAAGAGTGTTCATCCAGATCTAACGACAGTCCAGGTTGGTGCCCACTGATACATGCTATTAACCTTGGTCACATAAATTTTGATAAAATGCGTGAAACTGCTACTTAAGAAACCTCAGAATTTAAAGAAAGCTCAAGAGCAAGTGATTCTTCTACATTATCTGACATCCGTGAAGATGCCCAACCAATCCACTGCGATTACGCTGTTAGTTAAAGCGGGAGTCGACGTGAACCAATTCCAAGAGAACCCTGCAGCTCACACACCACTACTCAATGCCATCCGTAACAAAGATCCCACTATTGTACTTACACTCGTGAAGCTTGGTGCAGATTTAACAAGAGTGGATAAAAAGGGACGAACTCCTCTGCATCGGGCAACATCCATCAATAGTTGGCCAAACAGGATGCAAGCAATCTGTGAAATATTGATCGATGGAGGGGCCGACATCAACGCAGTAGACAACAAAAGGTTTATTCACACGTACCGACACCGAGCCCGACACCGATAAGTAAAAATTTTGGTTTCTACTGCGTCCTATCGGGGTGTT
>JBCAUG010032398.1:0-10205 GCA_038406175.1 Haplosyllis leylae
CATACAGGGTAATAAAATGTTTTTAATTAAAATTTGTTGACTTTTATTGTTCATTTTATGGATTAATATTTAGTATGCAGAGCAAAATTTTTACAGAGACGAAACTAGGAACGGATATAACATTTTAAATTAAACGGATATGTTTCAAAAATAAACACTAGTAGTGTTTTTAATTCCAAAAACATTAGTGTTTTTGGAAAAAAAACGTTTAATGTGTTTATTTAATAACACTTTTGTTTACAGTGTATATGATTGTGTAATATTATTTTTTGGACAAATGTATTCTTTAATTATTTATGCTTCCAAATCTATTATCTCACAGACAACTGTTGTAAAAGGCTAAATATATTTTGTGATCTACTTAAATAAAAATCACACGGATTTTCTGAACTTAACTCTGGGTGCCAGACTTTTGGAAAATCTTGCTATATCAGTACCATCCTTAGTGTACTGGGAAAATTCAAATGTCACTCGTATATCCTTTTTTAAAATACAATTGTGCAGTATGATTCTTGAGATAAATGTATATATTGTTTGTTTATTTAGTGATTGAAAATAACCATTGTAAAGGCCATGCCAGAGCTTTCTGATTTCCTTCAAAAGGGTATAATTAACTTAATTTCTATAAAGTTGGTATTTTTGGCATTTCTGTGTTCCAATATGAGCAGCATTTAGTGTGTAAGTAAGACACATGTAACTCATTTTGGCCATTTAAAATCAAGTTCATTAACTTATTTCCTTTTAAAACTAAAATTAATCCATTAATGGTTATATTTAATCATTTTGGTATTATAATCGTTCATTCATTTTTGGGAGTTTTGTAAATAGTAGAAGATATAACATCACACAGTCAGAAAAATAAATACAATGAAGCAATTAGATTTAAATACTGATAGCAAATTAGACAAGCCCATGCAGCAACAAAATACACACCAGAATATCATCTGAAATAATCAGTATTGTTGAATGTAGATGACAAATTTAACATTAACGGCCTAAAGTAATTCACCAAAATGGTTAATTTGAGACAAAAAAAACAGCACATCCTATTCAATAAGCTTTGCGTAAGTAAAAGATGTTGTCCTCATAATCCTGTCCTGGAACAGTGGAACTTATATTTGCAGTCTCTTCAATCTCTAAGTCCATGTCCAAATCAATCTTCCTGAGAGTCTCGTGCTTTTTCCACATGAGACGATCATTGGGGGTTCCAGGATTTTACACACCGGAGCAGGTTTGCCAACCCAGGAAGGGGACAACAACACCTACTATTTGGCTAACTTTCTCCGGAAACTACTTTAAAATGAAACAATTTGGGCCGAAAAGGGGCCGCCACCAAGTTCTATTTGAGTTTTCCCTAAATGACTTTTGCTGGATTCACTGAATCATGAAAATATTTGTTGCCACAAATACCCCATGCCTGGTATTAGTTATATTCTTACATAAGGTACCAAAATCGAATTTTCACCTCTGGATAGGTATCTATCTGTTCAGTGTGGTGAGTGGTGACAGAGATATCCAGAGATAGTAAAGAAAATGTACTTTCAATGTACTATCAATGGAATGTAACTGTATCCAGATGGGTGGGTAGTGCCAGTCATAACCATACAACTTTTGGAATTCAGTGAAATTTAACCCCAATGTTGTTGACTTCTTTGTTCCATCGAGATGTACCGAACAACTTTCAATAAGGTCAACGGCCAAAATCTATTTTAGTTATGAAAGTTGTCTCTTTTTTTTGTTCACACGTAATGCACTAACTTTCCTTTGTTTACACTAACAACCAAGCCTTTTATAATACTTGACATTCAAATAAATATCAATGGAAAGCGACTTTTCTATTGACAGACAAACAAACAAAAACCACGAAGATCCTTGTCGAAGATCCTACAAAAAGTAGAGACCCTCCAAATGTACTTTGAATAACGTATTAGCTCTGAAATGACCCCGTAAGCTTGTGAGGGGTCTCTGTGTTCACTCAGTCAACCGTGCACATATTGCCTGGGGCCATTTTTGTACACAAAGCGATTGTGTTTGACAGAATTTTAGCAGTTCTTTGTGCAAAACAAGCTCATCAATCAATGTCGATGTTTCATTCAAACCATCCAATTAAAAATAACAAGTTCACAGTATCCCGCCTTTTCCAACCAACCAGAATCTACGTTTAGATTAGGGCCAAAGGGTCAGGTGGGGAGGATGTTTTGTGCAAAATTTATGGGCGTCATTCCAGACTCTATGTTTGACCCCGTTGATAAGCAGCAGCACAGTCTGCCAACATAAATTCAACCAAGATTAATTACATTTCTATGATGGCCACGAGAGGGCAGCTCAGAGCAAAGATTGCACTTTTTCGTGTGTGGTATCAATAAAGCATACATGTGAAAGCAAATAACGCCAGTGATCATGGTAACTTTAACCCTTAGAAAGTGAATGCTAATTTGTTGAAAGACTGGATCGTTAATGGTTGAGGAATACATACCCCTTTCAAGCAAAACCGGAAGAAAATTTAAAAAGAGAACAGTATAACTGCCCAACATTTAAAGCAGAGAAGGCTTCGTCCTTTAAAAAAAATCTGGCCTCATAATGGGCATAATGGGCAAAAATTTCATTTTACAAAGCTTAATGACACTTCATGTTACTCCGTTCTTGTAATACTTCACTCACTTTAATAACCATAATTGCACAAAGTTGTCCGATTGAACAGATGAACCGACATTAAATTGCAAGACCAGAAGAGAGCAAAATTTAACCATCAAAGGAAACTAATGCTAAATACAAAGTACAGTCTCAAGAAACATTTGGCAAAAGTTACCAATTTATATTTTATTAAAAATTTCCCCTACAAATACAGACTCTGAAAAATTAACACTTTTTAGTTAAAGGACTCCCAATACTTTAAAATTTATAATAAGATGAGAAATGCAATTGCATGAGTTTACTTGGCTGTATCTGTCCAGATCACGGTATGCGGTGGGACTCAACTGGACGAGCAATTGGAGGGGGTGAGGGGGACATGAATCCCTCATAACCTACGGTAACCATGACTCACTGTATGCAGGCTGAGCCCTGAGCTCAGGAAGGGATCAAACTCTGAATGGAATTCAGGATGATGCTTCCTTCCCCAGGGGAAGATTTCAAAGCACTGCATGCAGATAAATGCAGACAGATCCAAGATGGCGTGCACCAATGTTTCGAAGGTATTCACTCTGGTTTGCGTGATGCAGCCAAAACATTGAACCTTTTTCCTCTTATCGCACAATCTGTAAAGTGACAATAGACAACAAAGTGGATAAATTACTGGAACCATTTTTTCACGATTTGGAATCATCCACATCTGTGAGTACAATGAAGAAAGCTCGGCATTCATTACCAAATTATGTCGCCCGTTAACCAATAACCTTTGCAGTACCAAACATTGTTGAGGTGCTAATGAACATAATCTCAGGATGATTTAGTAACACCATTGCTAGTAATGATTGGCATTTATGTCATCATGTGTTTCATCGTTTTTCCTGAATGAATTTATTACATTTTTTATTAAAGACACATAGCGGATCATCTTTAAGGAATAGAGTTGATTATTAGTTTTGCTACAGTTTATCTTCCATCTGTATTCATTTTTTTCTCTATTTACAGCTCCCAAAGTGAAAAACAAATTCACAAAATGATTTTGTGTCCTCGAAATTTAAACAATTCATAAAAATGCCACAAACAATTAAAATTAAATGTTTAGGAAATTTCCTACCGCAACCTGTAGGAACATCATGAATTTCTGCCTTTTTTGAGGATATCAGAAAGTTCTGACATGCTTTTACAATGGTGGCCCATGAGAAATTCTGTAAAAATAACCAAAGCATTTGTCCCAAAAAATATATTTTATATAAAGGACATCCCAGCAAAGTTTGAATTTTACCAGCACACCCAGGGATGGCTTTGATATTCCCTGATTGTTCAACAGGAAGTGGGCTCTTTAACAAGCAGGAAATCTGTGAATATGAGAGAGCCCAAAATAGAATTTCTCATAGGCCACTTTTGTAAAAAGCATGGCAGAACTTTCTGATCTCATCGAAAAAGGCAGAAATCAGTGATGTTCCTACAAGGTGTAACGATTGAACTTTTGGCAATCAAACCCGATACTACTCCCTTTCTGTGCAGTCTGCATACGGGCCAATTTAAAATCAAAAACTCGCACAAGCCTCTTTGAATTATTTAGCTTTTCGGGTTCGTGCAAAAGATCACTTTGACGGCTGAAGATTTTTCCACTCGGATCTCTTCTGAATTCAAGGCTTGCAATAAAAATCCAGGCAGAAAAGTACTTTTCATGACCTGACCTATGCTTCAAAATTTCTCTTTGTTCATTCAGGTTTGCTAAGTTTGGATTAATTTCTGTTCACCAGCAGCTGATATTTGGACGAGTCAAACTCATGACGTCAGGGCTTTTTCACTTTTGCCATTATGCCAATATGTCCATATAGTGACAAAGGGATAAAATATTGCAGTAATTTTAGTTCGAGAGGTAATTTATTTTAAGCCATCAAATTCAATAAAGAGGCAAAACTACAGCTAAAGGAAAATCTTATCGCCGAATAAATTCTTTTGTTGTCTCTTTCTCAGCCTCGTTTTTATGTAAATATTTGTAGAAATGTTGATTTCTTTTGCATGTAAGTTTTTAATTTTTAACGATCTCAACTAGCAATTTGATTGCTGTGGCAAATAACAATACACATGAAATCTCTGAAATAACACAGAACATAGTGTCAAGATCCCCAAGCGTCACCGAGTAACCGCAATTGACGCTACGCCACGGAAATAGGTCACGTTACATACCGACTCGTCGCGACATCTCCAACAAAGGTCCACCAGGCCACATACCCTGGGAAATCCTTGAAATACCTGTTAACATGCCTTTTTCTTTCCTTCAAGATTAGTTTCTTCACCGGAAAGAACTCAGCGTCATAATTTCATCAGCAGATATAATCCTCAAATGAATGCATTTTATGCTGCAAAACCACGATATTTGGTCACTTTGGTAATAACATAAATGTTCTTAAAACTCTGTAGGTACCTCTTATATGTTAGGGAGTACAATCCTGAGTCTATCCACATTTGGGCATGACCAAGTATCGCCTTTTATTACAGAGCATTATAACTAACAGTATATTACACGAATGGAACCTCCTGGATTCTGGCGTGTGTTCGTTTTGCAATAATCAAACAGAAATCACAAGCACCTGTTTTTGGAATGGACAAATATGAGGAACTTGGAATTGAAATAGATTGCAACTTTCAGTATGAGAGTATTATTTTGAATCTTCTACATGAAAGGCCAAGCCACATGGTGAATTTGATTGCATTAGTAATGTATTTACAGCAAGGGTGCCAGAAACTAAACTTCCACCAGAGGAGTACTTGCAGTAATAACTTCTTTGCGTGATGTCGAATACTTTTATAGTAGAACCAACCTTCTCCTGGGATGACACATCCAGAAAAGGAAAAGCTGGATGCCCAGTAAATTGCAAAAATTAATGCAATTGAACTTGCAAAACCGCCAGAAATTAATTTATAATGTTGTTACCTTGTTATCGTTCGTTCACCTACCGGGCATTATCTAGTTAATTCTCAATATTTAAAATGCTTACGTATTTACTGTTCTTCTTTTTCACCTACAGAAATAAATGAACCTTTATGCATTATTTTGTGAGTTATTATTTTTTTCTCAACATGTTATAAATGAGAACATTTTTGGGTTTGAAAAACCAAATGTTTCTTGACACTGATCATTTTGGAGTAAAAAGAAGTACCTTGTAAAATCAGAAAATTGTGATGAAATGTTTTCAGTGTGCTACAAACTGTACATTGGACGTTTCAAACAAATATACAATCTTTAAGGTCTAAACATATGTGGAAAATATCAAAAAGTGACTCTAAAAAATTTTAATAATAATTAAGAAATTCTAATATTTTTCCTATTTCCCCGCCATGGAGGATTCAGAACTTCTTCCAGGGCGAGACATTACGCATTTTGGGGTTTAATTCCCATTACTGTTTTACTGCAATTTTATAATTTTATTGCATTATTTGAGTGAATCTGTTCCCAAGAACGGGAATGAGAAATAATGGATGTTGGCTGTTGTGCCAGCTGTTCCAGAAAATGGTTTGTCACAGTAATATGATTTGTTGGGTAACAGTAGAGTGAAACGGGGTCTTGGCCCATAATGTGGTGGTGATTGTAGAAGACAGGATGTTTGGGGAAGGGGATTCAATTCTCTGTGGTGGTAGTGGAAGGGGGTGTTATGGCAGCACGGAGGGAAGTTTAGTAGACTGAAAGTTCAAGGGGGAATTTAATATCATTAGTTTGAATGGACAAGGTTCCTTAACAGACACGGATGCTAGATTCTAGACTCTCAAGCCCTTGATCTGGTCAGATGGTCCCATCAAATTGCTCGGTGTAAAATTACACCCAGACCCTGAGGTCCTACATGCACAAAATTTTGACAACGTGCTGGAGAAAATAGAATCACAGATGATAAAACATACAGACGGAGCATTGCCTATATGAGCATGTCTGCCAGTAATTTTGCAGCGCCCCTAGTGGCAGTGAGACTCAACTACAAATCAGTCACAAAGTCATGTGTATTTACTGATCACTTCTTTCAAAATATTTTACATTTTGGTACAATATAAAAACTTTTATTTATTTCAGATGAATTATTCTTCTGCCTAACATTCCCTAAATGTAATTTAGACATTTGTACTGTGTTATTTTTAAGTGCTCTAGATAACACAATATTTATATACAAATGCCTAGTGACATGTGACCTACTTAGTGTAACTGAGCATCACTCCTGCTGGGTGGCTTGGCAGGCAAAATCAGCTAGCTGCTCTGTCTGTATGTTTTATCGTCTGTGATAGAATCCACCCTACAGTTATGGGTCCATCGCTCACCATCATTACCAGGTCGAATATGCACAGTGAGCAGTTTAATATCATCAATGCTTATTCACAAATCCATGTCCTTACCAACACCAAAAGACAGCTTCTTTCAAAAAAATCGAAAGACTATTACGGACTTTCTTTGGTATAAAAAATGCCTAGGATAAGATATTCTAAATTAATCCAAAACTACTCATATGGAGGATTAAAACTTGTAGATATTGTTGTTAAAAATTATACATTAAAAGCAACTTGGATCTCTAGATGGAATAGAAAAAACCGCCTGGATGATATAGGGTGGTATTATGTCAATCTTCCTTTAAAAGGAAAGATTTTGTGGTTGTGTCATCTATAAATCCAAATGACACAAAGAGATTGATTAATCCTAAGAGTGTTGATATGGGACTGCAAATATTACATGCTTGGTCCCATTTCAACTACTCAACTGACATTGGCCTTAACATGGTACAAAACACTCCGATTTGGTTGAACTCTTATGATTAGATCAGCTAATTCTCCTTTTTATAGCCAAGTGCTAATCCAATCAGATATTGCCAAGATTGCTGATATTTGGAATGCAGATGAGAAAGCTTTTTATTCTCATAATGACATAGTACGCATTTATGGGCCACAAAATGGCATAGATTTTCTTTTTTACACGTCCCTAGTCACGGCCATCCCCCCATCTGGAAAAGTTTGCTTAAAAATGAAGAAATACAAGCAACCTCTTATGACTCATTTAATTTGGTGACCAACAATCTTAGAAATAAGTGGGACAAAAGCATTTCAAAAATGTGTACATTCTGCAATATTCATGTTGAAACTATTATACACATCCTTGTTAACTGTCCCAAAGTTAAACCCTTATGGCTTGCATTACAAAAATGGGTATGTAATTTCGATTTGCTTGGAAATATTGAATTCACCCCAGAAATAATAGTACTGAATAATTATAATGGCCAGCATAAAGGTATTATTAATACGATTATACTGGTAATGAAGCAATATATATATTCAACCAAGTGTAAGGAAGAACAACTAAAGTTCACTTCATTTCTTAACTATCTTGATTATTGGTACAACCTTGAAAGAACTCTATCAATACAATCCGGTAAATTTCGAATATTCAAGAAAAAATGGAAAATGTATCGTTTATAATATGCTTTTATTATGTCTTGTTAATGTACAAAAAGCCAACATGTATTCACGAGAAAAAAAATACAACAACAACTTCAAAATTGCACGCATATCGACCACATAATGGATTTATTGTCTTTGTTTTATGTAATATGAGTTTAAAGAATAAAAATATTTATAAAATTAAAAAAAATAGTTTGAGTGGACAACTAATTTCAGGGGTCATCGGTAGGAAGAGTGAACATCTGCATTGGGCCCGTATAAAGGACGGGGGTAACTGCTAGTCCCTCTCCAATGTTCTACTTGTACACAAAGTTATTATTACTTTTTCAATATTTTTTTTACAAAAAAAATCTGCAGATTCTACAGAATTCATTTATTAAAACCTCGACCAAGTCTGATTTGATTTAAATCGTCAATGCTTTGACAGGCTTTACTTGTTTCATTACTTGTTCCTATTTCATATCTGGTATCTTATCTCCTTTGGAGCGGCTGATTGACGGGAGTGTTTGATGATGATTGACAACTAAGAGATAGGCTTATCTGTTTAACCTTGTTCCCTGCCCTGAAAATGCAACACTGTCTTTTTGCTACGGCTTCCCACAGAGGCACACCACAGGATGAAGTGTTCCGTACAGTTATGAAAATCATCATTTTAACTCTTAACAATTCGTGTTTTTCCTATTTTGGTTTTGAAATTAGGTGAATTCATCTGATCAGACAAGTGCTTCATGGATAGTGGAATTTATTATTCTGTCAATAGTAATTTGCTCACACATCATTCATTTTGCACTATCCATACATAGTGCTACATTCCATTTTGACTATACATGAATAGTGAACTGCTCCATGGACAGTGTAAATGAAGATTTCACCTATCCATGAATAGTCAATTCCAGTATCCATATGCAATTAGATGAATTTGTCTAATTCATCTGATTCAGCAAGATCCAAAACCAAAATAGGAAAAACACGATTGTAAGCATTAATTTAAGGAATCATCCCTCCTGTTGACTGATCTCCAAACTATATGTACTCATCTTCTTTGCCCTTGTGGGTTTCCTGTGAAATCCTTCTTTGCTCCAGAAAATTTTACTTCCTAAAATGGTTCTGTCAAGTACACTCAAATGGCCTGCCGGGATTAAAAGTCTACACGTTTCAAAAAATGTTCACCTAAAACAAGGCACTCGAAATGGTTCCCACGCATTAGCAATCCATATCATATTTCGAGGTTTGGGAGTTTCCTGGGTCGTCACCCTCAGTCCAAAACTGGTGAAAAACCAAAGTCCCATATTTTTGAGGGGATGGGGGTAGTGGTGTTGCCCTTATTCTCGAAAATCTCTTCCTAATAGGTCTGAGGACCATAATGAGCTGGAACCAGAGGATAAATGCTCACAAGAAGTCACAACTGAGTATCAGGATTGATAGTGAACCAGCAACGTAGCGGTGTCCTGGTGTCAACTCCATCCATGATGATCTTGTCAAATTGTAAGATGATTTGTATCTTAACTTGTCCCTCAGGAGCTTGGCCAGCGATGCTGGGGACGTTAAAACACGGCTTTGATTTTTTTGTCATTCATGGATGATAATACTCATTGGCAAAAATGGTTTATCTTCAACAACTAAAAATTAAAAACCTACAACTTTGCAGGATAAGTACGGGTAAAAATGCGGAAAAGTCATGCGGGTCACCTTTCCACTCACGCATTACTAGAAGTCGGCTGTCCAATCATCTATACACAATCACTATTGGCAATGCAATTTTTCTACCCCGACAATGCCTGGAACAACAATGCCCATTTGTCAATTGCGATGCCATCTTTCACGTTAATTTCCAGTAGACCTTTTTATTTTTCACTGTGTCGTAGAAAATATCATTGTAACAAGCACTGCGTGTCCCTGAGCCCCCAGTTCAATCAACTGTGACTGGATTAATCAAGTGCGGCCTGGTGGACATTTCTGGCAACACTGAACACCTGTCAAAATGGCGACCCCCATATACAACAGTGATTTGATATAGTGCAAGTATAGTACGTCACCCCATATTGAAACAAATTTTCAGTTGAAAATTTTCGATTTCGATGACTGTTCCAAAAACATGAAGGTGTTCAAAGTAAAAGTTGTAGTATTTTATTACA
>JBCAUG010032409.1:0-10205 GCA_038406175.1 Haplosyllis leylae
GTGCATGAACTAATACCCATGAACAACCGCTGTCACCCCCTGAGATTAAACAACTCTTGCTCTCCTCACTGACCTGGGGGACACTCAATTCTGACTGGGGTTGAGTTCTACTACACAAACCAAGACAGTGTAAATATTGGTGACATTAATCAATGGCATTTCGAAGGTCAAAACTTGAAACCTCCAGTTTCATTGAAATAGCAACGTAAATCGACACGTCCAGTTCAGAAGCACGATTAACCCTCACTCAAGTACCGACAATAGAATGACCATGCATTGTGTCTTATAATTCTCACGTCAAACTGCTACTGAAGAGCAGGTTAAGACTTTTTTATAATGTGCTCTTTGAAAAAATGAATCGAAAACAATAAGTAGTTGGAAGTGAATTACTTCACGCAGTGTTAGCAAACGAGAAGTAATGATCATTTTGTTCTCGCAAGTGGGCAAGCGAGGCCCATTTACCTCATGAACACAATTAATATTTAAGTTTTCCTACAGATGAGAAGGCTCTCTCTTGAAACCAAAACTTTGATAACGAACATAAGCAACCCTTAAAGACATGCGACCTTTCATTCTGCTTGCATTACATGACACGACTTCTCTGTATCCCCGCATGTGTGCTTTTAACAGTAATATGTGGGTGCTAATGCTTAAAAGACACTTGTAAGGTCTTGTTTCTCGGAAGTAACGTTTCTTGAATCTTCTAACTACACAGTTACACCTGCATCGCAACTGCATTGACATATTCTGCTCATGCTGTATCTGCTACAGGTGGTAGCGGGCATTTTTTCATATTATTGAGTTTATTGCTCTCTGCACTTCAAGAAAAACCATCGCATACAGAATAGAAACACGTATCACCTTATAGGTTGGAAGGAAGAAGATTCTTCCATTAGGTAATGTAAAAATCACAAGTCTCACCGAAGAGAAAGTAAAACCCGAAGGTACTTTATCCTTGATGCTCCCGGGGCTCCCGGATTGCTGTCAGAGCTTCTATCAACTTTCCTACATGTCATTACTTCAGTAGCAACGTGTGGAAAGCGTTCGTTTGTGTTTAACATCCAAGAGGTAGGATCTAATCTCCTGTGATTTAATAGTCTACTTTGCAATGACAGCAACACTGTCACTTCGCTTCTTTTATCCCCCAACACGCCAACTGATAATCTTAATGGTTATCTGACTTGGTGATAGAGGTTCAACAGCAATAAATGCCCATCCTATTAAAGTCTGAGGTATATCGACTTCAACCAGTGCAAATACTTTATTGTAGTACAATAATAAGTTTTTTTCAAAAAAAAGCCTAAAGGTTCTAGGTAGTTTCAACTACATCGAACAGTTAATCTTCAAAACATAACTTTAGTTCAAATAAAAAGCATAATATCCAACGTAATCCGAAAAGAGGGTATTATAATATTTAGCCTGGAAAGAAATCTTGCCACAGAAGGATAATTTGCTCATATTTCCTCCATAGTGCATGGTAGTCCTCATGTGGGACTTTCTCCTCGTTATGAGCCTTTTTGTGGATAAGGAACACACATCACTAGGGACTAACATTTCCAGCTAGCACGTTAGAACTGGGATCAAGAAGTTTCCCTGAGACTACTATTCGAAGCTCTTTATTTGAATGACAAATGATTATATTCTCAGATGCGAACACAACACTGTGAAGATTATCTTGTGCTGTGGATACGTCCATGAAATTCGAAGAATTAAATTATCAACCAGATCACAATGTCCTCAACATTTGCCATCAAGATGATGATTCTTTGCATATTTTGATCATAATTATGTCCATGTACACCAATAATCTTGTATATTCTTTGCATATTTTGATCATAATTATGTCCATGTACATTAATAATCTTGTATAATTTACAAACGTAACCATCAGGAGTCAGATTCCTTCTGGTTGGTTGAAATAAGTTCTGTGATCTCAATTTTCAATCAAGATTGTATTGGTGACTTGCGTATACATGGGATTCGATGTTTTCCTCACAAAATTTGGACTCTTTTGCTCCACTCAAAGCCTGGCTCAAAACAAAAAGGTTTCTCAGAGAATCTTGGTTCAGGCAAATTAGCCACGAGGGACCAGGCGATCTGTCGCTGCTTGATTCATTATTAAGGAAACTAAAAGGATCTGAAAACAACCTAAACGTGGGCGCCATCTGATATAAATATTCCCCGAACACTTATCAAAGTAATATCATAATACTGCACCTTTTCTTCGTCAAATTACAATTAACGTTCACTTCTGCCTCATCGAAGCTCCACATAATGCTTTTGAGATTGCCTTCTTTACGGCATTAATTTTGTTAATTGCACAGCGTTCTCCTATGTGTCGGTACAATGCACAATCCCCTCAAGTCCAAAGAATACCTGCACGTCTTCCTTTCACAGGGAGCAAAATTGTGCACAATTGCCAAGCGTGCCACGAGTCTTCTACCATTTCAGTTGAATTTATCTCCTCGAGTTTTTAGTATTGATTGTTTGAATAAAATATCTTTTCACAATAATACTACTCCTGAGGTTTTTTTCTGTTTACTTGAATAGATTTGTGTAGCGTTCTCACGTATTATTGGTAAGACAGCCAAACCTGTTTAAATGTTTACAAAGTAGTACAACAAAATGTCAATATTTATTTTTGGTTTCTTGTATTTTAGTAATGAGCAGCAGTTATGGTCATTGCTATACGATATCACTTCATACCGACAAGGTCAATTCCAGTCTCACCCAAAGCACTGGGAAAGGGCAATTCTTGGCACTTGTCAGTTTCCGACTGTAAGATTGAGACAGCTTCAGTTCAGAATATCGCACTGGAATAACAGCGAAACAGTAACATCATCTATCATCCATATTTTTATCAATGCCAACTCCATCCCGAGATGTTTTGTGTCAAATTCATCTTAACCTTCAGATTCCACACCACGCAGCTTCTATAAACATATGTCACGGTAAAAATTGGCCCTTGCCTATTCCGCTTAGAGTCCCATACCGGTAGTTAAATTTCAGCTTCGTTTAGTTGGAGGATTTTGATCAAATGGTCTAAACAAATGAGTATTAATCATCTACTAGGAGACTAATACTCATGCATGGGCCATATAGCTACACCAATAACAGTCGCGGATCCAGGATTTCCCAGACGGGGGCGGGGGGGGGGGCGGCGCTAACCTCCAAGGTGGGGGCGCCAACCTATTATTTGGCCAAATTTATCCCCGAAAACTGCATGAAAATGAAAGATTTTGGACCCGGGGGGCCGTCCCTGGCGCCCCTTTGATCCGTCAATGAATACCGTCCAAACTATACTATATACATTTTTGAGCAAACATTGCTCGGGGTCACATGACCACTTGTCATTGAACAAGTAGCATCTCATTAAAACCAGGCCATAGCCTTTGGACCCTAGATGGAGTCACCTACAAATTTGCCTGTAAACCCACTGCAGTTCTAGTTGTCTTTCCAACAATCTGTTGAGCTCAGCCATAGAGCCATAAATTGTTATTATCATAAAGCCTAATAGGCCTCTCTAGTAATTCTCAGAGTACTAAAAATACTACACTATGGGGTACTATGGGGTACACCAGTAAGTTTAACAAGAACTGTTGAATGGAGACTTGTGAGCCTCGTTCCTGCCCATATAAATCAAACTGCGTGTTAAAGCCAGTTTGGAGTTTCCCAGTCTCGTAGCCAGATTGAATTCCACCCGCGTCACACATATGGTTGACATATTTTTCCAATGCTCACAAAAAATCGTTGTTGGAGTGACAGAATTGCCAAGCAATATTTTATCAGCTGCAGCACTACAATAAGCTTCCTTGGATATTAACTTTCTAGAGTTCTTCTTCTTAAAGGTCTCATCGCGACAATACTTCATGTCATTACTGTACATTATCCAAGGACACCTGACAAAATGAATTATTTTATTTCATCTGCTTATTAATCGTGAGTTGGTAATGGAAAAAGGTTCATTGTTCGAAACGTGTCATATTCCTACAACGCACTAGCACGAAACAAAAGACATGAAGGATAATAATCTGATTTGGGACTACTATATTCAGTAAAGTACTGAAGCGTTGATATGATAAATGATCTCTGTGAATCCTCAGGTCTTCGAAGGTGCACAAATCCTTAGGAAGAGGAGCTGTCGTCCCACAGTAGCTTTCGTCCGGCCAAAATGCTATGAATCAATTTGGCATGTACCCTCATAACGCAATATATTGTAGAATATCAAATTCTCAACCCATTCATGATGTCAATCTCTTATGAGTTTTCTATTGATCCTTCTCTTCTTTCCAAGTGAATTACATTCGACATAAAATAGGGAGTTTCCTGTGGTAGTCGTCGTGAACTTCACGTGAGAATGTTTTCTTGGTAAACTGACCCATGCATTACGAACGTGACAACAAGGTGAAAAAGGTGTTTAATATTCAAATGTTCATTGGATTACCACAAACAACAAGAAAGCCCATAAAGTTAAAAGTTTCATTAAATTCAGTATCAGCAGTATTTTGCAAATGTTATTAACAATATGTTTAAAAAGTACCTTTTCGAAAGCAAAATTTCAAGATATCTCAGTCCTTTCTCACGCTTGTGCCCAACTTCTGAAGTCAAGTCTCTTTCTATCATGACATCACTTCTTCATGTTGAAGAACTGTTCTCTCATGATACACTACATCACTCCTGAGTAGATATTATCAAAATCATGAATGCACGCGTAATTTTCAGCAGAATAGTTTATTTATGCCAACATAAATGATCAGTTTTTACTTCTTTACATGGAAACAGTCCTTTTAGCTGTGATTTAGCTATGCCTGGAACATATCAGAGAGTTGCAGACATGCTTCGTGAGTGGGGTATCTAATGATCTTCAACATTTACACTTATAATGGTACACGAATGCATCATCTATGAATGACTTGCTGGCAAGTGACCTCTGTTCTTTCTGTGAGACGCATTAAGGACAAAAAGCTCCATTCAGAACTATCTTGTAGGGAACCTAGCAACACACAATGAAAGCAACTTTCAATATTAGGATTTGTTCATGGAACACAGATTAATGAAGAAGTGTTATTATCTGCAACCTATTATCTGCAAGGTCCAACCTTCATTTCACTTGAAGCTATACTTTGTCACACTTTCCAATAATACTAGCTAATAAAGACCACTCTCATTATTTGTTTCATAGGTCTAACATAATCAATGATTCCACAGTATAGTAGAGAATCCGAAGTGGATAAAACTTATTGTCATTCAGTAGTTTAAAGTTTGTGTCATAATTCCATACTGTCACAATATCGTTGGCTGTACTTTTTCATGACATTAATGTACTCATAAAAAGCAGAACACAACATTTATTCATGTTAATGCGGCTCTTTTCACGAGTTTATCTCTATTCGGACTTTTCTGATATCTATTTTTCCTACATGTAAAATGCACCTCTTTCGAAGGTCGATCGATATTAGCTTTGCTTGCCTTGTCACTAATCCTCCTTAGGCCTTTGATTTGAGCCTTGTCATTCTTTGGCATTTCGTTCAACCTTTGGTCAATCTGAATTCAGCTGTCACTTGCATAGTTTGGTTTTCGGGACGTCTGGCTACAGTGATTAATGCTACATAACTGTAATGACAAGTTACTGAAGTCATTGAAGCAGCAGGAAGTTCATAAGGTGTGGTAAAAGACCATGTTGGCCGTCCAATAGCCAGTGCGTCCATTGATTTCCAACCACTATGTTTTGCCTCATTTACACTCAAATCCTCCTTTGGGAGTCTGTGAACCCCCGAGTCTTAATGAAGGAAAACCACACCGCAGGGCTCTTTAAGTGGAATGAACTAGACTTTTCCAGGACGATCAATGTTCATTTATCAAGGCATGGAATCGCAAGCCTTTTTTACATGGTAGACCTATGTGAAAATCAAACACTGGAAAATTACATCAAAGAATCAGAGAGAAGCCAAGATAAGCCTGGGGCAAGACCATGGTCCCATTGAGTTGTAAAGAAGAACCATTAGAACATTCACTTGATCAAGACCAAATCCACAGAGATTTTTCTCGTGACAGAATACCCGGTTGAAAAGTGTCGTCTGATACTGCTGTGGGCTGGTCAGCAATAAACCATGCTGAATATTGCAGATCCATTTTCTGCCCACAGAAATGAATCCAACCCACAATACAGAAATGTTCTCCATTCAAATATTTACCATTGACTTCAGACTGATGGAATAACACAAAACATTCCAAAGCGGTTCGGTAAGCGAAAGGATCCTCACAAATGTGCTATTTGTAGAGTAATTCATATGGAAAATCTCATGTTACCTTTGGTTCTTACATTCCAGGAAGGGTTTGCATAAAATAAATTTCTTTTTAACTTGTCACTTACACTACTAGTTTTACCTGAAAGAAATTATCAAACGAAACTTTTGGATATAATTTCCACAAGAAACTTCTGGATTTAATTTCCAAAATTCGAATTCTTTAAGGCGGATCCACTTGAAATCCAACAAATCTAATTTATACAACTAAAATACTGTGAACAGTCTTTTGAATCATCCATTTCAAGAATCTTAGTTTCTTCCCCAAGCAAGAAGATCAATACGAAGTCAGATATCAAAGAAAGACAGTTGTTTACTTGATGACATGTAGCTTTGACCTCTGGAACAAATTTAATTTCCGTAGCAAATTGAATTTATTGATTTGTATCTGCCCTGCTTCAGGAAGGCTCCCGAATAATTTAGTCTTCTGTTACACAAAAGTACGCATTTCTGACACTTTTTTCACACGAAATATTTTCATGTGGTAGTTTCATGGGAGATGCATGCCACAATTTAGACTTATCTGTCCAATCCGTTAAGTGATCATCATCATCACAGACAAACTCTATTTCCTTCGTCAAGCATAAAATGGTGTTCTTGTGAATTAACCTAAAGAATAACTGTTCTAGAAGAGACCCTGTGGATTTAATAAAGGTTAAATTACTTGTCAATTGAAAGAGGTAATGCGGATCGTTACAGTCGTGAGCCCCTCACGTGTGCATCTATCATCCAGTCTTTAACCCCTTGAAAGGCCTTCAAGATGGCTCCAAAAGTAAAAAATATACGACGTCCTGAAAAGTCACAACAGGCTGGACATTGCTACAATGAAACATCATGACATTATGATCTCATGATGGCATTCTGTGTAAACAAATTCCCTCCAATAACTGCAGCTTAAAGTAGGCCTGCTTATCATAAAAGTGCCAAGGCATACTCCCAAAATACTATGCATCCCGTCTTTCAATTACTAAGCTGACTCTAAACGAGCCAGCAATTACCATAAGAAAAATTTAGGCTGCTTTGCGTCTGCTGATTTAACATGACGAGAACAAATCACTAAAAAATGTATCAACTATCAACTGACAGCACACCAATAATCGTATCTACAGAATACTGTATATCACTCCTTATGCATTGCAAATTAAAGTATAAATTGAAAGTTTATCTTTGACGGGAATTAAGCGCTTCATTTCCACATGCATAGCCTCTCACCTTGTGGTAATTAAAATTAAAGGACGGTATCAAAACTTTCTGTCTTACCTTCTACATGGTGACAGATTAGGATAGGTTTTCTGCCGCAGATTACAGCGACTACGAAAAATTGCTCCCTTATCACTTGGTTGCTCAAATCCAGTGTGAGGAGAGTCATTCACCAGCTGAAACTGCACAGTTACGCATAATTTTCCATCCTTCTCAATAGTTTCTGCTTGAGATAACCTTGCATAAACCATTTTTGACATATTTTTAAAATTTTCAATATCCTATTTATTTCCCAACACTAGCTTTCACTTTGTCAGTAAGCTCTGAACAATAGATGAATTAAAATATGTCAAAACTAATTTTTTGGAACTGCAAGCAGAAATTCATGTCACCAGATCGGCCACGAGCAAACAAGTGGCATAGCTTTTGAACGACGAAGTCCTTGATTATTATCAATGATCACTCAATTTTGTTAAGAAGATCAACTGTTCTCATTAATTCTCTATCGCTTATATAATATTCTTAAATAACTGATTTGGAAGGTTTTCAAAGTCACTAAGTCCAATGGAACAAGCAGCACAATTGTGGAACAAGAATTTAGCTGAGAAAGATTCTACTGTCAACTGTAGTACCTATTCTAAAGAGATACAGTCTGAAGATATCGCACGTCCATTTACCATTTGGTTTTGAAAAAAGACACTATCTACTTTTACTTACACGTAGGTGGTACAGAGGCTCATTGGAACCCATTTCACTTGTTTGTTACGCGGTTTGCGAAAGTTCTGTACAACCTCCATCAAATGTAACATGCAGTTTTTTGGTCCAGATACACAACAGGAACATACTCGTTTGTTTTTAGTAAATTTATTTCTTCCCGAATAATCGTGTTGACTGCTGGTCGTTTCCGGTAAATATACCCTACTGTTATGTACTTCCCATAACGGTCCATTGTTCATGTACGTTGTCGGTTGTGATTTGCTTCTTTTATGCATTGGTAAACCTGTAATGAGTTTGCCTTTTGCTTTGACCCCGATATTAACTCGTAAAATAGTTTTTGAATCATGATTTTCGCGCAGAGTCTCCTTTGCCGACTCTTCTTGATTTGTTGTGAGTACCAAAGTTTCGGAAGACTCGAGTGCGCTGTTGGATTTCTTAATTTTAGCCTTCAATTTCTTGGGTGATACAACAGCAGGCAAATTCGTTGGTCTGAACTCAGTTTCATTCAGTAACTCATTGCCAATGACATTATTGCTACGAAAATTTTTGTCCCTGTTATTGTTATTGTCTTTGCCGTTTCCAAGTGCATTAATATTAGGAAATGCACCAGATTGATTTGACTTTGGTTGTGACTGAAGCTGCGTGAAAGAACTATTGTGGTATCCTCTTAGGTATCGACCTTTCATGGCCATAATAGTAGCCATTGCAATCGTAATCCGCCTAATCTTTATCAATACGGATCAACAAACTCCTATTTCATTGTGTTCCTTCTTAACCCTGGATCACTCACTTAGTGGACATAATTAAATCTATCAGTTTCTTTAGTTTCCATTCATGATATCTGACGGAAAATTATTTCAGTCAATACACAGATAATATATAACTGAATAATAATACAAGTTGAGCACACATGAAACCTAAAAGCGACTTGACCTGATAAGCACTTTCCACATTGCGTACTTTGACTCCAAAGAAGCATACATTTTCGAGTGTTGACATTAGTGAATTAATTACTATAATCTTAACGATAAGTATGTCTACCAAAATCGCTCAAATAATCCTCATGCAAATCAGGCTGCTATAATTTCCAAAGTATTTTATCTTGCATTTTCGTCCCACTGACCAACTGTTAATATATGCTTCTTAATACCTACGGTTCGTCAGATCAGGCCAAAATCAATCATTTCAAGGAGTTTTTAATAAATTCAAGTGATCCAAGTTATTTGAGTAGCACATTTCCGTTTGTTAATATTTGTTCATACACTGTCATAGTTTAAAATACATAAACTGTATTCAAATCAAGAGCTAAATATGAAAGAAAGCATCAGGGTTCCCACTTTTAGACTGACAAAATTCCAAGTTTTTTTTTCCAAGTTTTCAAGAAAAAAAATTCCAGGTATATTTTCCGCTTATCTGAAGTTCCTGCTGAACTCTGATGGTACCAAACAGACAAGTCTGCAACCTTTAGGGTTAGGCTAGCCATTGACATATCAAGCCATCCAGGGTGAAATAAGGGTCATTTAGCACACTCCTACACCATAGGAATGAAGCAGCCAAGGTCTTGGCGGCGTGTGTTTCGAATGGTGTGCGCACTTGATAATATTTGCAGGTTGAAGGGGTCCCAGGGTTAAGGGGGTTCGGGGGGTGGGAGGGGGGGCCAAAACATCACTTTGTGAAATTTCGCAATTTTTTTCACACCCAAAAAGAAATTAGTATTTGAAGTGATTTTTAAATTTACATCTCTGGTAAAAAACAAAAACACATGCAATAGATCTAGTCTGTATATCTGGGCTATGTAAATTTAGTCTGCAGATGGGGGTCTATAGATGTAGATCTTGTCTATATTGATCTCGTCTATATTGATCTCATTTCTGCAGATCTAAATAAAGGCTATGTAGATCTAGTTTATAGATCAAATCTGTGTAGATCTAGATGAAGTCTATGTAGATCTAGTCTGTATTGATCTTGTCTGTGTAGATCTGG
>JBCAUG010032420.1:0-10205 GCA_038406175.1 Haplosyllis leylae
AACCCAGGACCTCTGGATCATGAGGCCAATGCTCTGCCAACTGTGCTAAATCACTATTTGGTTGTCTGTGTGAATCAATAAGGTCTTTGTAAAGTCATACTCTCTCTATTCTAGAAATGAACAAAGTCCAACATATTAAGTGGTGCATGAAACAAAGCTCACTTCAGAAATTTCCTGCACAACAGATTCCTGCCCAGCTCAGTTGGTAGAGCATCAGAGTGATGATCGGGTTGTGGGTTCAAACCCCACTGGGGGCAATTTTTAAAAGATCTGTCAGATAATCTGAAAGAAATGCGTCAGATTTCCTTATCGTGAAAAACCCGACTGCTTACACGTGACGTGTTTCTGCTACGAGTGTGCGCAATTCACTGCATAACTATCGTCCCGGTACATATGTACTGGGACCATATTATAGTCAAAGTGAGAAACTTGTGCGTTTATAACTTTGTGACAAAAACTTCAACATAGGGAATATATAGGATTTCCGCAGATTTGGATTCAGCACCAAAAGTTGAAAGTTAATGGCATCCCCCCTCCCCTGACACCCCCCCCCCTCCCCCGGTATAGGGAAATTTGGTTTTTAGCAGATTTGGACTCAGGATCAAAAGTTGAGAGTTAGTCACCCACCAGGACCTGTCTGTGGGGCGCCTCGTTTCATCTAGAATGTCACTCAGATTATAAACACTTTACAGGATTAATGTTGAGTCGTTTCGAGTACCCCTATCCCACGCAAAGGAGTGAAGGATCACGCAAAATAAGTATTGATACTGACCCAAGAGAATTCCCCACGTAGTACTGACCATTCTTTAACACCCTGTGGGAAGAATATCCAATTCTGACTGGTTCGTAAATAGTTTTACAATGATAAATGTCTATGTTGTCTATGAGAAATGTTTTTAGTCGTCCTTTGGTCACAGAATTCTGACTCAACTATAACAAAATTTTTCATAGAGAACCATTACAAAACTATTTACAAACCAGTCAGAATTCCTACAGGGTGTTTTAACATTTACCACTGATCGTATGCTACAGGAACCATGCGGGCTGCTTTCAATCTCTTCTCAAGGTCAATGTCAAGGTTACTTCAAGGCCACCCCTTTTCTCAATAATATTCATTACCCAATGCTGTAGGGTTCTACTGTTGTTATCTATGATAAGAACCACTCATGTATCTTTGCTCTTCATAACTAATAAAGGGATTTCCATGTTGGCTAAACAGTCTAAAAAAATGTCTGCATTCTGAAATCATTTGTAGCTAATTTGTTCAAGTGCAAAATTTATTTCAACGATAAATCATTTACTTCTAATTTCCTCATAGATGGTTCAAGGTCATATTCCGTGGTTATTTGCTCAGGTGGAATTAATTACATGTATGTATGGAAGTACAGGTGCACCCTCGCTCTCTAACAACATTGATGTTCTGTGAAGATGCAGAGGGCCAAGAATAGCTTTGAGATGAAACAGAACTTCAAGGTTTCCTTGTGTTTGAAGAGCACCGTCAGTGAGCACCGTTAATGAGATGAATGAATCAAGGTAAGGACTACTCTTTTAATTTTTTGCAAGAATTTTGTTCATTACTCACAATCCTGGAAATTGGCCAATGGGCTTTGTTGTTTTCGGAATTGTTGCAGTCTTAATGAATAAAATAGCAGTGATGACTGTACAAGACACTTTTTCGTTCATATCTAGCACTGAATTACCATTGTAACTTTAAGTTTAATGTTCTTAAAAATATCTGTGATGTTTAATTTTTTTGAATATTTTTTGCACTTCATTCTGTATTTTCTTCTTGTTCCTCCGTGAACTAGAGAGATTCCTTCGTTTGGGTGCTAGTTCAGTCTGCTTTACAAGAAGAGTCTCCTTATTTACAAAATCAAACCAGGAGAATTCTTAAACAAGAAATCCTTGAATAATACGTTGTTTTTTTCCAATCCCTCAAATTATCATTTCGGTTGGCATTGTAAAGTAATGTCATTATTTCCACCCTGTAGGAAGCTCTTTCAATTCTGACCTGTTCGTAAATAGTTTTATCATGGTCATCTGTCAGAATATTTTTGTCGGTCTTTTGACACCAAATTCCGGCTGATCTAAGAATCACATCACACAAAAACTTAATCAATAATACGGATCAAGTGGATCAAAGTTGTTCGTCCTCTTCAACATAATTTGTCAAAATAATACATATTTCAGGAGAAAAATAATCAGTTTTAAATTTATGGGTGAAGGTGTGACATTCAATCACTTAAGAAGGACCGAAAAGTCCAGAAATTATGCCTAAGGAAACAATTAAAAAACTCTAGGTTCAATAACGATCATCTTGACACAGAATTGGGGCATCTGTATCTCTCTTAACAGATAAGAGAAAGAAGTTAGTATCAGTGGCGGATCCAGGATTTCCCAGAGGGGGGAGGGGGCCAACTTCCAAGGTGGGGGCGCCAACCTATTATTTGGCCAAATTTTCCCCGAAAACTGCATGAGAATGAAAGAATTTGGACCCAGAGGGTGTGTCCCTGGTGCCCTCCCCCCAGATCCGCCAATGTGACTACATCAACGGCACATGTCAATGACAAACATGACATAACATGAAGATAAGCAGCTATATTTATCCCTCGATCATGCGCGCGCATTCATCCGTTACTCACGCCATACGTGTGATAATTCTTCTTCCTCAACGTCTTTTTGGACGTCTGACTTTGTTGCAAAAATAATTGCTATTGTTAACCTGTCCAGAATGATTACAAACAATCCATCTTCTTTTACCTACGTGGTTAAAAGTTATTTTGGTAAAATGAATAACTAGATAAAAAGAGGGAAAGCAGTTAATGGTAGAGAGTTTTGGAATTTTAATGGTTACAGGGCAAAGTAAAAATATGTAAAATATGTGCAAAAAGATGACGTGGGAGGCAAGTTTTTCTGCACACAATCTCAAGCATTTGCAGAGGAATATTTTAATCACCCATTTGTTACATAATAGTTAATAACATAGGCCTTGTTGATTCACAGAATTAATGTTGTTCGAGACCAAAGGTCGAGAACACTGTCACATTAATTCTGTGAATCAACAAAGGTCATGGTTATTAACTTATTTAAAAACTTTTAAAGGTCTCGTCAATTCATGATTCACAAGTTTAATTGCTTGTGATTATGAATAGACGAGACCCTTAAAAGTTTTTAAATCGTAAGGATGTATTTACACTGGACAAAAAGCAAACACGCAAGCGATGTTACTTCCAGATACCTTTTTAGATATTTCAACATGTTCTTCATATTGACTGGCGACAGACATCAAAGGAAAAAATTGCTTCGTGCATCGTAAATGCACCTTTGTGTAACTAATCTTCAGGGGACTAAATTCCTGTTGTTAGTTTTTCAATAGCGATGAACTGGAGGCAAATGGCTACAGTTGCGAATGTATTAAATGTCTGGCATGCCCTGTCTCAATGTACGAAGTGGAATGTATTAAAATTATGTGTAACACAAAACTGTCCGAAGTACGGTAGACGTGCGAATAAAAATAATTTTACCGTTCACATGGCAAGATACTGCATAATTTGTTTTTTTAGGAATTGAGTGAAATGGGAAAAATGAATTTTAAAATTAAATTACCATTTTATTGGCTTAATGGAATCTTTCCACTTATCAGCCGTTGTTGACAGCATTGCTGTTTTACCAACTGTGATATATAAATCGTCTCCTATTGGACAATATTATTTTATCAATTACGCATGTAAATAATAGAGCATTTGTTGATTTCAATATTTTAATTTTTTTTCTAAAAAGCAAAAACATTGCAAAAACCATTTCATAGAATATGTGTGCAGTATCAAACCAAATTGGTAACAGCGAATTGCTTTATTTCATAGAGATCAATTTGTGGAATTTCACGTTTGTGCACTTCAGAATTAGGACTTTGTCAGATCTCAATGACTCTGCTTTTCTTAAGAAGTTTTGTTTGGGAAGGGAAAAGCTCAATAAATTACATACGAAATTAATGGTTTGAAAAAAAAAACCACAAAAAAAACTGCTTTTGTTAGTGTGTTTGTGTTTTAATAAATCTCAGGTCAGCACAATGTACACTGGACCCCACAGTGTATGTGTTCGTTGGACTGCCTCACTGAGTTACCATCAAGGAGAAGTGTTAACCGAAACCTTGATGGATCAAGTAGTATATCCGCGTCTTTATTTAGATTATGGCTACAATTACCTAAAAACCTGACATGACTTGTCTTAGAAAAATATACACGTTAGTCACAACGGGATTTATTTATTATGTTCAGAAGTACACCGGCTACCGCTTGCAACGAGTAAAACGATGTAAGCGGATGTTCGTTGTAACTGAAATGTTTAGCATTACTGTCACTAAGTTTGGTGCAAGAAATCTGCTCGTTGTAGCCGAACTCTTTGCAAGCGGGCCCAAGTGTGTTTTGTAATTGTCATTTTTTAATGTGTATAATTTATTTCTTGTCAAAAATAAATAGTTTTATTTATGTAAAGATGAGGATTCTGTTACCTTTCTGCGCGCTTCCGTGCTAACTGGTCGTAGCTGGAATTTGAGTTGTAATTTTTTTTTGATGTCTTTCGAATGCTACAGCTCGTGTGCTTCATATGAAGGTATTATTTTCTATCTGTTTCTTTTCAATGGAGTAATAGTAATTACGCAGAATAAAACTTTCAATATTTGGAGATTTGGAAATACAGAAAGTGAAATATTGTAGTAGCAGCATATCTTGTTTTTACTGAACTAAATTGCAATTTCGAAATCAGCAGTAATACGGCAGCAATGCTCAGCGCACACTTGGTTACACTTTGTCATGGACACAAGAATCAATTACTCTCCCAAAATATATGTGTTGTAAGCGGCTTTCGTTGTAATTGAACTTTTTGAACACTGCTGTACAAATTTGTAACTGAAATATTTGTTTACAAATGAGTCAAATAGTTAAAGATGATTGCAGTGTTGTAAGTATCTTAAACAAGAATTTGTGGTAATTCATCTTCAATACAGTCTTTTTTTCCCCGCATGCAGTAGGTACCTGGATCACATCACCCCGTCACCGGTGCGAGACGAACCGGACTTTGGTGAATTAGCTGAAGTGCGCTACCTCACCCCGCACGTGTACAGACGATTAGAGAGCGACGAACTCTTCTACCACACGGACAATAGCAGTACAGAATCCCTCAACAGGTCCCGGCTCGGGTCCCCACCCACCGCAAACCTATCATGTGTATGGGCGCCGACATCAGCGGTCTCGTTCGCAGGGTTAAAAATATGAGGGTGGCCGTCACACCTGAAACTTGCGTTTAGCTTCACGAAATGTGAAAACTAGTGATTCCATTACACTGGGTACCGCTTAGAACGAGCAAATAGATACAAAAGAAATTGCTCGCTGTACGAGGGTGCTTGTAGTAACCAAACTTTTTGATTTTGATGCAAAGGAATCTGCTGGTTGTAGGCGGGTGTTCGTTATAACCGAACTCGTTGTGAGCGGGACTCGGTGTAATTACAATGCGCGGCGAATACTAAAAATAAATCAAGTAATCGAATTGAAAATTTGCCCTAAATGTTGCAATTGAATGAAAGTACTTCAAAGTTCATATTACCATGTGATTACGCTTGATCTTCCTGGTTCTAATCAAGTGGAACAACCTCTGAAAATAACAGGCAATCAGATGACAATTGTATTCCGTATGTCAAACTTGAAAGCTTAATACTTAATTAAAGTTGCTGTTTTATTTTAGCTATAAAGCACAATGCCTATCAAATCTTGCCCATTCGATCCCCAGCAACGTCACGCTTTAAAAAAAAGAAGCCTCTGTAAATTTGCCACCCAAAAGTTATAAAAAAAACGCACACAACCTTCCTGCTAACGTTCATGTTGCATTTGGTCATTTTTGAAATATCAACTACAATAGAACTTTTCAAAGTTTATATTTTTGCTTCAAGATCACATTCAAGTAATATTGCTCTGGTGAAACCTGTTCGCTTCATCGTTTCAAGCGAAAGCGTACAAATTATAAACACGTTACAAACGCTTGTGAAGAAACGGCTAACTGCTAAATATTAAAATATAATGCAAGCTCGATCTCAGTCGTAAGACTGCTTGAAGTCTGTGATACTAAATTTACAGTCAGTATCATTCTGTTCTGCTATTGAAAAGGCATACTTACATCTTTTGCGTTAGATATTGCTGTAGTAATACTTGTATTTAATGTATTTCATGTGCGATTGAACTGATCACGGTTGCTACGACATAGAGAAAACGGAATTTGGGCGTTCATTTTTCCAGACAGGGAAATTACAGGGAATTTACCTTAAATATTAAACATTTGTTTTTACACAGGAATTTACCTCCAACACAGGGACAAAAACTGAATTATATACAAAGATTGTAGTGGGATGTTTCTGTAATCTTTTTTGAGTATTGTAGTAAATTTTGACTTGGTGAACTGGAAAATGTAACAAGGTTATTGTGAGTGTATTTGTGAGTTAATTACTAGTTGTATCTCTGTGATGTTAATGGAATAAAATATTATTTTAATGCCATAAAACAGAGAAAAAGTTAACAACACAGGAGAATTACAAGGAAAACAGGGAATTTTAAATTGATCGAAGTGTGGCAACCCTACTGATCATTGAAATTATGTCCCGCCGAGCTATCGTTGCCATTGTTTCACTTTTATGTATGCATGTCAGTGAAAAGGAATTTATAAATTATTAACTTTGAATGTTAAAGAAAACGTCCATGTGCCAATTAATAATTAATCCTTCGCAACCATTTCAATACTTAAATGTTTAAGAATCCATAGTTTTATTTCATTTTTCGCATCGCAATTAATCTCGTGTGTTTCTCTTTATAATAAAATGGTATAGTGTTTACAAACATGTAGATGTTAGAAGTAACCTAGGCGTTACTTCGAATCTAAACATTACAGTGCTTGAAATTCTTTGAATAATTGTTACAAAATGAAGATAGCGAAATGACAAACCTGTCGGCTGACTTTGTTAAGCGTTACAATTTTATTTGCTGTTATGAAATATGAAGTGTAATAAATATTGAGCTTTTTAGAAGCAGACCCTTCGTGTAAAGTTTGAATATTAACAACCATAAGAACAAAACATCATTACTGGCAGAAGTATTGCACGTACCCAAAAAAGAAACAGAAAGATCCAAAGCAGATGCTCGTTGTAACCAATCATTATAGCATTGATGTCAATGATCTGCACGAACGTTCAACCGGTCGTGAAGTTCAGCGCACGGCTTTATTGAACAACATGGTATAATCGTGACTTAGACGCAATGGTTGACTTCATGTAGTTAGGTGGTGTAACATTTTCATGAATTTTCGGTTTCTCTTTAAATAAATTCAATGAATGTACACTGTTAAATGACGGACACCCAGAAGCTAGTGCATACAGCTTCTCAACACATTCCTGACACAAGACACCGTTCCTTCCATTTCTGTGGTTTCTTCCCTTTTGGCCGTCCGGAAATGACATTAGCGTAGACGGTTGGGAGGTACTTGTCGCTTTGTCGACCATTTCATCTGTAATTGAGATATCGCGCTTATTCACACGCCGTGACAACGATGCCACCGTCGGTGTCATTGGGAATGGGCTCAAGACAGCAACGACAGCGATATAAAGAAGAATGAATTGCATGGAAACTAAACCTATTACAGATTCCTTGATGCTATGAAATACAGCTAAACGACGTGGTCGTTGTTCCGTGATGCGTACTTGGTACTGAAAAACAATTCAACAAAGAGTATTCGTACACGAACATTTGCCAGAATATATGTTTTACACGCACTTACCTGTTCGTCCAATTGAAGGTAAACTGCTGCTGTGTTGCTTCCCATGAGTTTTGTCCAATTCTTGCGATAGAGCCCGAAAGCTCCGCGGATTCAAAAGACATACGTCTGAAGCGACCTTTCTCTTGGACAACGTGGGAATAACTCGAGGGTCCCAACATTCTGGAAAACTATAAGTTCGTTTCAATAATGTCTTAGTCCTGACCAATTTCTCATTTTGTAACGCTTCTTTGTATTTGATAAGTCCGTCATCAATAACATTCTTTATGTCATTGGCATCCATCGCTTAGGACCTTAAAGTCAAGATAATTGATGATATGTCTTTATCAAATTCAAACAAACTTTGAGCAACAACTTTTGAGTGAAATTTCTCAATCCTGATCTATGTTACTGTTCACTCATCTCCTTTCATTTTTCATGGAACAGTAAACACTTTTTCAAGATATCAATGTACATAAAATTAGAATATTTTCAGGCCGCTCATCATGTTCACCTTAACCGACTGCGGGTTTAACCCGGAACGTTCGACGCAATAAGTCAGTGTTGTGTGGAACAACAGCTGAGGGTGCAGTTGTAACCTGAACGTGTAATATTGTTTAATTCCGTACTTTTTATGATTGAAATGAATAATTAAGACACTTTCCAAGGAAGTAGTGAGATTTGAGTCCTCTTGTTTTAACCTTTTACTGGCTCAATTCCTCATTAACTTTTTTTCCATTGACAGGGCAGATCCAGGATATTTTCAGGGGAGCTGAAATTGGCGATCTCTGGTCCGCTGTTTTTAGAAGGATGGATTGTATGTTCTCAAATGTTAAAATTAAAATCCAGCTTATTTCATTTTCCATCCAAAAACTTACACACAGAAGTTCTATTAATCAGAGAATTACAGACGGTTTTACAAATTAATTTGCACTCATTACGTTCATGAGGAACCAATCAAGTTTTTCCTAATGAGATTCTGCAGAATTCTATAGAATTTAAAATAAAAATTTGTAAAAAGTGGTATTTGAACCCACTACCCATTACTTAAGAGTGCTAGCAGAGCACCACAGAGACACGGGAACAGAGAGAACATTCAAATGGATCCCAATTCATGCTTCAGTGATTTATCACATTCAATAGAATTCCATAGAATTCTACAGAATGCATCTTCATAAGGAAAAACTCGAATACGGTGAAAAGTTGTGGACCTTGATAGTGGAACTATGATTCATTTCTGTAAGGTCTATGCCAAGTTACCAAAGATTCAAAACTGGTTGGTTAGCAAAAAATGTAGCTAAATAAATCCTCTTTGAGTTTGTGTTGTTCTTTTTTGAAAGTTGTTGTCCGCCTTAGTATTCATCTATTTAACCTCAAAACATGTTCACTTGGTTTCTCAAGTTATTGGTTAAGACGTATTCTAGTTTTTCCGTTTTTGATTTGCTGAATTTGTCAAATTATTTTAAATATGGGTCTTCTTTTTTAACAAATACAGGTATGAGTTATGTACCTGTGTCAATTTGGAAATACATACCTGTGCACAAAAATTTAATACACCAGTACCAACTACTGCCTGCATTCGTGTTTTTCCATAATTATACAATTTTGCCAGATCTGACAGATCTGCCAGATCTGGCATTTTTGTGTTTCAGTTTAAGTTTCATTTTCGTGCACATATCTTGACATGTCAGTTCTTTTCATACATATTATTAATAAGAAGAGTCAGTAGCATATTCCACAAAATTTATCAGTGATTGTAACAAATTTAACATAGGAGAAACAAGGTAAGAAGTATTTGCCAGATCTGTCAACTTTGTGTTCTGGTAATTATGGGAAAACTCGACTGGTCGAATTGTTAAGTTTTTGTCCATTTTCACTATATCTCGCACACTCAAAATTGACAAAGAAACCGCTTCGTTGCAAGTCGCTGTTGAGTTAGATTCCAACAAATGTGAGATAGAAAATCTGCATACACTACATATTAATCTGCATGCACTTCAACATAGAATTCGTTTTAGCTTACGGTACATTCATACTGAGAAAATGAATCTGAGTCTGACGGTAACAGGCATGACAAGATAGGGCCCCCAGTCCCATTCCATCATGCTATTGGGGGAGGGCGGGAGGTTGGGCTACGACTGAAAGACTTTCTTGTTATTGAGGAAAACGCATTTGGCAGCACGAATTTTTCTCATTGTGGTGTAAGATCTGCAAATACACTTGTGTACGTGTGTGATGAGGGATTAACAACTTTTGATCCTATGTTGCGGTGGAGATGAATCATTAGTCGAGTTCTTTGTGATTGGCAAGTCATTAGTGCGAAGGCCACTTGGTGTTTCCGCTTATAATGAGATTGAGAACCCTTGGGAAGTCAATCTATCATGTCCCGGTAACCAACCTCTATCTCATGGTAA
>JBCAUG010032431.1:0-10205 GCA_038406175.1 Haplosyllis leylae
AATCTTAGAGATTTCACCAAAAAATATTTCCATTTAAATAGCCCAGCTGTTTACAACAGCTCTGCTAAAAATGAAGGCACTTTGTACAATTTCCCATTACTTTAAGTGACATTCTAATTTGGTGATTACTAAAAACATGTCACTTTTTCCTTCAATTTAAGTGTCAAGATGCTTGTTACTGACCATCGTCTACAATTTGGAACAGAAATTATACATTTTTGAGACGACTCGTTTCGAGTCAAATCGCTATTAAAGTAATTAAAATTTTTTTAACTAGGTTTTAACCATTTCGTATAATCAACAATGGCAGCCTCCTGGGACAAATTACATGTGATCACACCTGCAAAAAATATTGAAATTTGGGAAGAAATGCTTAAAACACTTGACAAAGAGATAGCAAAAAATTACTGGGGACCACAACCAAATGCTGTATCGATTGTAGTAGCCGAGAAGGTCCATATACACATTGAGGAGAAAATCAAGGCATTGAAGGAATACAGAAATAAGTTAGACAAGATTTAAATCTGGTAATCTACTTGAAATTGGCTAAAAAATGTCATAATACATGTGGTTGAACTGTAAATAAAAAATTTTCCATGCAAAACAAGCACCGGTTAACAGTACCTTAAGAATTTTTGTGTAACTTTTGCCAATATTTTAATTCAATTCGTATGGCTGAAATGCGGTAAAAAGCTCTTGTTTCTAACCATCACATTCATACGAAGGTTTGTTTGCCATCACACATCTCAATTCATAGAAATAGTTGTAACAAGTGCCGATATACTCGGACTGATTTAAATTATATTTAGATCTACAGCTGTGAAAAAAGAAAGGAATTCTTATTTCAATTTTACCTGTGGGTTGAGTCCGTTGACAAATACAAAAGCGCAAAGAATTGGTCTCCATTGATAATTAATATTCTTAGACCAGAATAATTTTCTAATAAATTGAGGCCAAAGTTTCGCTGGACCAATAACATCCTGTATAATCATCCATTGTTTGTAGATTTCCCTGTTTCTTGCTTTATATTCAGATTCCATAATTTTTTCAAATTATTGTGTCACAGTTTAATTGAATCCTTGATTAATAAAATGCGGGAAAATGAGCGTGGCAGTAACCAAAACATTAAGAACGTGTAATTAGTATAACCATAATGGCATCTGCGGCAAATTGACAAAAAAAGACATTTTTTTTACTTCAAATTTATTGCTATTTTCAGATGATAATTGTACAAATATTGGTATTAATAAGAAGATCAAGAATTAAAGAAACTGATGGTAAGATGATATTTTATTATTAATCCACAAGGTCCGGTGATTTTGTCGTTGTAAGTCACTTTTGCCTTTTTTCCGAATGTTAGATTCTGCCTCAAAAATGCTTACCTTTTTGTAATTGGTCAAAAACTACAGATGCAGAAATAGATGCAGACGATATCGGGATCTGCAAAATTTAATATGGTTAGACTAATCTATATTCCTGTGGGGTGTAGACCAACAAAATAATACTTCCAGTGAAAATAACAAGATGAAAATATGACAATTACCTTGACGAAAATTGATGACGCAATATTGGATTTTGACGTTAGATCTAATAACGTCACAATCGAATTCACGTTCTATTTTGCGCCAATGATGTGAGAAAATGGGAGGAAAATAAAATGGGTTTTATTTTTTCAAAGAAGGCCTCCAGTAGTTCTGATAATGATAGTGAATTGTATCAGGATTTGCATTCAGAAGACATGAAGACGCGCATAGATATCTTCACGAACAGATCCAATACTTTAGAAAACAGACTTGTGGCGCTGAGAAAAATAGGTCTTTTCACTTTCACAGGTAGACTCTAGATTCAGATAGATTCTGAAAGCATTGCCACTTAAATCTCTTACTAAGAACTTGGTCTACTGACCTCCATAAGATTTTGTCTAATAAGACATCATAGGGAAGAAAAATATAGATTCTATTTAGATCTACCTCTGTGGGGTTTAGATCTATATCTTTTCAGACATCATTAATCTGGTAACAAAAAAAAAACAAAAAAAAAACAAGTCAGTAATAAGGGTGGTGGTAGAAAAATGAATAAGAAAATTCTTTCAGACAAGAAAAAGATCACTCAAGAAAATTAGATCAAAATAAGCCCCAAAAAAGGGACTGAACAAAATTATGGAAAAAACAAGAATGAAGGAAGAATAAAAAAAAACAAGCAGATACCACACCTACTTCATAGCAAAGGGAACAAAGCAAATAGAGAAGGAAGCCACAGTAAATAAGTAACAGAGAGGGAACTTAAGAAAAATAACAGCTGAACTGAAATTAAAACACCTAATGATCAGCTTATCGACAACTCTGAAGCTTTTGTGGGAAGTGGTGATAGTTGATAAGGAATGAAAACCCTCCAATGGGATATTGTTTAACATGGAGACTTGTTATGATTCTCTTGAAGTTTCCTACCATTCTGTCACAGATTGGACAATACCACTACAGTTTAGTGAGAGACTACATTGTTAGCCTTTATTATCTCTTGACATCTGATGTACCACCAGTACTAACAACTTTCAGTACTCAAAGATAAAATGAAGCAACCCTGCATGGCAACGGTTTCCAAGCTCTCAAATGACATCACGACGCCAGATTATGACACTAAATTTGCGTACAGAAACGAGCACTACTTCATCAAGAGGACCACTTATCTCTCGAATTTTCATTCGAGAGCTAAAAAATCCAATTGGGTGACAAGATTGATATGACAGTGAATCAAGAAGAAATTGCTGGGGGTGGGGGGGGGGGGGCAGCCAAGACAGAAGAGCGAGTGATGCTATGCGACGGGCAGTAAGCCTCTTGCGCTCACGTAGGAAGACTTTCTTGTATTATTAAAATATACAATGCCCTAATAATTTAGATATTAAAAGGTTCCTAAAGGATTTGAACTCGCAAGCTCCTGAACATGAGCCCACAACCATAATCATAATGCTGTATAAGCACTCGCTCTTTGAAAGGTTGTGAAGAGCCTTCAGTGATGCTTCTCGGGCTGAAGGTGAATTCAGCTAAGAAGTTCGGTATTCCGACTTGTTTCAAGGAGATCAGAAAGTTCTGACCCTCCTTTTACAATGGCAGTCAATGAGAAATTATATTTTGAATCAAACACAAATAACCAAAACACTTACTTCAAAAACAATACTGTACAATTCATTTGGGAAATCCAGGTAATTAATCAGCGGCAGATCCAGGATTTCCCACAGAGGCGCCAACCCCCAAGGCTGTGTTCACATCAAGCGTCAGCGTTGATACCAGACCCATTCCAAGCATCAACACTGCCGCTGGCGCTAACTCCCGGTCTGAACAGGCCTTAAGGGGACGCGAACCTACTATTTGACCAATTGTCTCAAAAATTACATGGAAATGAAGAAATTTTGACCCAGAATGGCGAGTGGGGCGCATGGGACGCCACTGAATTTTTCCAGCATACTTCAGGATGACTTCATACTTTTCAAAGACCACACCGGCTAGCCCCACTGTCTATTACAAAAAAGGAAAACTTTAAACATCATCTGGATCTCCTTAATAATACAAAATGTAACTTTTAGATAAATGTTTTGGTTCTAAAATAATTTCTTACAGACCTCATTACCGGATGTAGCATAATTTTCTGATCTTCTCAGAGAAAGTTTGAATTTACTGACCTTCCTATGGAGTGTAATTCATTAACTGGATAGATGAAATATCACCGGGTTTCACCAGGTGGCTCATTCAATAGATGCGCCTGAAGCAGTGGCAGCTATCACTGTGAAACTAAGACTGCCGGTTAAAAGGATGATTTAAAGATGCAAACAAATGAGTTCAAAACCTGAGCAAAGAAGTGGCAGGGGTTTGAAGCCGACAGCCCCTCACATCCACACCAAACTAAGTGTGGTGTCATCATTGAAGTTGTGAAAAAAAGATTCTGTTAAGGGATTCCTACATCTTATGTGTATCAGCATCACTTCAACTACATTCAAAGAATGACGAAATGCCCAAAACTTTGGGCCAAAAGGCAAACCAACCACTAAAATGACTCTAAATAAGCCACCAATTACAAAACAAGAGAAACACAAATTTCAAAACCAAGGGCACCAACTGCTCGAAAATGATGGTTTTCTTTTGTTGGTGCGTAACAAAGTTGGCATCTTTTTCAGTGTGGAAAGGCATTAAAATACCTCCATGTTTTCGCAAATAACTGATATTTGTGGCATTTCTGTACAAAATTAACATTGAGGGAAAAGTTGTAGCAAAAAATAAAGTTGCAGTCAATGGGAATTGAATTCAAAGCACTGACCTTCACTGGTTTAGAAGTCTGATGCTGAACTCTGCTAATCAGAGATATGAGTCTTTAAACTGAATTTTATTTGAAGCACCACATCAATTTTCGGACTTCGATCATTTCTAGATTCAATAAAATATGACATTGTAAAGGTCTGAAAGTCTGAGACTTTCAAGGCATGACAGATTAGCAGAATTGGATAAGCATCAGACTTCTAAAGCTGAAGCAGTCAGTCTTCAGCCTCATGAGTTCAATTCCCATTAGAGGCAACCTTATTTTTAGCTGCAACTTTTTAAAATACTGAAACTTTTATGTCAATTTTGTACAGAAATGTCATTTATGAAAACCTCGAACAGTATTGGTGGATTTTTGAAGCATTCCAGGCGTGCAAACCCCCCCCCCCCCCACCCTTTTTTGAAGCCTTTTTTTCGATTTAATGGGGTTTTTCAAAATTTTGGCAAAACATAGCATTGGCACCCCATCCACCAATTTACGGGAATCCTGGATTCGTCACTGAACGGAAACTTGTCTGAGTCCACGTCAGAACAATTTCTTAAGTGGAGAAGGGGTGAAGGGGTAGCTTTTTAAATTTTCAACTGGGATCTATTGATTACCTTTTGGCTCACCGGGATTTCATTCCCAATGAATGCGCCAAAAGTTTTAACTCCTTTAAATGTTTTTCTTCATATCTAGCTGGACCAATTGGAGAAGATATTATCTTGGAAAGTTTTCTTGATTTGGCACTGTTTGAGCTCTTAGACGTACACACTTCTGACATTTTAAGATGTCAGTTGCTGCAGACTCTCAGTATGGTTTGCGCAGGAAAGCCAAGGGTACTCAGCAGGTACTCACTCCCTTGCAATTATTTAACTTCATGTGATATGAGAAAGCAAAAAATCTTTTGCACCGTAGTTCTTCCTCACTTCCATAAATTCTTACTTTTCGATAGCATGCGGAAAACACCAAACGTAATTCGTGTGCTGGTTATGATGATTGGGAATTACAAGCAACCGGTTATGTCAAGATGGGCTTGCTATTTGACTTCAGTCATGATCAGTGACAGTCCTAAAACTATGGAAGCTTTTTCAGGTGAGTAATTACAAATATGCAGAGTAATTTCTATTTAAATTTGAAATGAAGCAAATTCAGGAAAGAATTTTTAATTTTTTGTAATGAATTGCCAAGAAGAAAAGAAGATCCTGTTACATTTATTACAATTGAGTATTTTCCAATTGAATCTACAAATTTTACAGAATTTATGGAGTCTGGAGTCTGTCAGCTGTATTTTTAGTCATTTTCATTTTCAAAACACTAAAATAGCACTCAACAAATTCTGTAGATTCTTCAGAATTCAACTAGGAAAAGCTCGGATAACTTTGCAGAATTTATGCTTTTTTACCTTCCTATAAATTTTAATTACGAACAGGAAAGGGGAATTGGGAAATATCTGAGGACACCTCCTGTATCACCTTGTACAATGCAATTTTTTTCATTTGAGTTTTCCACGGATGGGGTAAAATTTATATCTTAAACCTAAAATGCCAATGATCACATCAGATAAGTTTTGACTCTTGAAATGGTGTTTAAAAACAAATCAATATTTAATTAATGACATTCACATAGCAGCATCAACAGCAGTATCAGTTTCTACAAGTTTTTTTTTGCGAATTAGTCCTTTGGCATTACAAATAAATCTGTGCTCTTGACTTATTACAAAAGAGGAAAGACCTCGCAATCATAGGAACCAGACTTACCCTAGCTTGTGTGTGTGTGTGTGGGGGGGGGGGGGGGGGGGGTCTGGTGGTTCATGGCCTGGGGAGGGGTGAGTCAGGTGGCTCATGGTCTAGGGGCAGGTTGGATCAGGTAGCTCATGGTCCAGGGTGAGGGGTTCAGGTAAGGGGCGGGTCAGGTGGCTCATGGTCAGATACGGGGGACCAGGTGACTCATGGTCCAAGGGTAAGGTCATGAGTCTGATGTTCTGGGGGTGGCACATGGTCTGGGGGGTTGGGTCAGGTGGCTCATGATTCTGGAGAGTGTGAGGGCAGGTACAAGGTGGACCAACCCCCTCTTCCTGTAGAGAAACACATTACCATTACCTTCCCTCCCACTACGTATATGGTCGGTAAAATGTAAAGTTATGGAATGACTTGTTGTCAATGCAGTGTTAATACTAAGTCAGTGCACTGAGAGGTCCACAAAATAACAGGTCCACAAAATAATATTTTCCGAAAATTAGTTTGGCAGTCTTGTCGATAAAATAAATGGATTCGTGAGAAAATCGGCAAGCTTCAATGTAAACGTACGTGAGATAAGAACATGTTCATTTTAATGTACATTTCCAGATATCGATGACTTAGAGGACAATTTAGACCAGGCTTGTAATATGAGAGGCTCTTGGAAGCCATTCGGAGAAAACTTGGCGTTTAGACTCATGCAACTTTTCGGATATAAATCACCTGATGAGGAGGAAATTCGGCCAAATACAGCAAGATCAAAAAGATCAAGATCACGATCAACACATAGCTCAGGCAAACACTCCTCCCAAAGCCCCTCACCCAGAAGAAGACTCTCTTTGGCGAATGCGGATTAACTACTGATGCAAGTGCCCAATTGAAGACAATTGAGATTTTCTGAAGCTTATTTTTTGTATTTATTTCAACTTGATATGGATGGAAATCGTCAAGTGGTAGAGGGTATTTGTGACTGTTTATTCAGTGTAAATAAATTCCGATGAACTTCATCTTGCAATCTGACTTTTCCAGGTATGTGATAACATAAATGACAATTTTGTAGATTAACTAGAATTAATTTTTGCTACATTTTAGCATGGAAATTGCACACAGAATTGTGGCAGAATATTGGCAGGCTTTACTACGTGGAAACAAAAAAAAAAAAAAAAAAAAATCCAGCAACAAAATGTGAACACAGTGAGCATTGAACTCGGGACCTCAGCCATTTGGATCTAATGCCCACCTCTCTGAGCCATTGAGGCCTGTGTTACTTGGGAGATATAAGATCTTCATATGGTCATGCGCTATTGGTTCTCTGATCTAAGTCCAAGATTGAATCTCATGCAGGAAGTGGTGCAGGAACAAAAGACAATTTAAGGACATTTCAAATAGCACTTGCCTCAACGGCTCAGAGAGGAGAGCGTTAGATCTAAATGCCTGAGGTCCTGAGTTCAATGTTCACTGGGGTAACACTTTGTTGCTGGATTTTTTTGTTTTCACATAGTAAAACTCTTGATGCCAATGTTGCCATTATCAATTATTGCCAATTGTGTATGTTCGTGAAAAACTCGAATTAATCTCTTTTTTTTCTTCCTTTTTTCTTTTTCTTTCTTTCTTTCTTTTTTTTTTTTTTGCATGAAAATGAAACAATTTTTTTTTTGCATGAAAATGAAACAACTCAGGTAGATGAGTGGCAGAATAATGATTTATTGTCGAGCAATTGAAATTGTGGTTTACCAATGATCCTCATGCAACAAATCAAAAAAGATTTTCCTTTCTTTTTCTGTTCCACCAGAAACAAAGGCATAATACTTTATCAAAATTCAATTCCAGAAAGAATTTAATGGAAAAACATAGAATATTAGATTTGACTAGTGATTGAATAATCATAATAACAATATGATGACAGCAAAATTACTGAAATGGTACATGAAATATACAAAATTGTATCAAATGACACATGCAATAATATAAAACAACTAAACTTCAGAGCAGCGCCGTTTCTAAGGTGTATATTTTGTTCGAGAGTTATCGTTGTGGGTAGTTTCCATATAAGCGAGATTTGTCCCACAAATTATAAGCTACCATTGCAGTTTCAATAATAAACGGTATAATAATAGCCACAAAAAATCACTCGCAACACACTGTGGTACTTTCACCTTCCCTTCAGCCACACAGACGGTTTGCAATTTGTTCCTGCATGGTTCCACATAGCCATTCCACTATCCACATAGCCATTCAAAGTATTGTGTCCATCATAATGCCTGGGCAGTACATTGTTTGCTTTCTTTTGGTGACACCATCAAGGATTTTCCTTCTGGGACCCATTGGCATACCTATTTCCTTTAAATCCGAGTCATTCAACAACATCAATGCGGGCAGATCAATCTTTTCTTGCGTTAACAGGGACAAATACTCTGAAACCCCATTGGCTGCCAAGAATAACTCCAGTGGGGTACTTTCGTTGATGTCTTCGTCATCTAAATTCTCCAGATCATTTTCGTCCCAGGGTACATCCCGCATCCGTGCCGCGAGGCTCCCCAGGGTACCAATACTGTCTGTTAAACTACCTCGTCTACGTCGTGTACGACTGTGACCATTCGAAGTTCCAGGCACCGCATCATCGGGAGGCTCGCTACTTTGAGTGTCATCGTCTGTGGAGTCAGACGGTAATGACATTAACAATGCTCCAGTGAATCCATTTTTACGCATAAATGCTACATTTCCAAATCCCGGACGCTCGAACATACTGGCTGCTTCTGGAGAATCTGCACTTTCCACTCCAGAATCGGCACTGTAGTTAAAGTCCGGTTCGCTGTTCGCTCTTGAGACGACATCGTCATGTCCGTTCTTCAGGCCATTTTTCTGTTTTTCGCTCTTTACGTACAGGATTTGAGCATCTCTTTGCAAACCAGATAGGGACTTTATGGTTTTGGTTCCATCCCATTCCAGTTCACAAACCTTGAACTCCCCCACACTATCCACATAGCCATTCTTCTGCCTTTGTTTGATTTTTTTGGCCACCCCACTCAAGGTTGTTCCTTTCTTGTTTTGATTAACATAAGCTGAAAATGGTTTCAGTTCACCGTTCACTATTCCTGAGTTGGCTGATATTGTGGAGAACTTGCTGCTTCTCATGGTTGAACGACCAGAATCATATCCATCCGGTTCTATTGTCCCAACAATTCCCATTTTTTCTCTTTCTTTGGCGAGTTTCTTGTCTTCTAACTCAGCCTTTTCGTATGCCTTATCCTGCAGTTTACTGTACTTTTTAACTCTTTTGTGAGCATCGACGGATGCCTTCTCTCTTAACTTCTTTACGACCTTCTTGTTCAAAGTTGATTGCTTGCCAGCAACTGCATCTAAATATTTTACTGTTTCTTTGTGGTCGTTGAGTACCGCAACGTCCAGCGGTGTATGGAAATCGTTGTCCAGAGCCCAGATGTTGGCACCGAAGGAAACAAGGAACGTTACGCAAGACATGTGGCCGTTGATGGCTGCACAGTGCAGGGCCGTGTTACCCAGGAAGTCACATTTATCAGGGTTCCCTCTGAAAAGAGAAGAAAAATGTATAATTTTTTTTCAGAAATATGTTCCTGCTGGAACAATCAAGTACTTGTCGCTCCAGAGACAGATACATTACAAACTAAATATTTAAGCAAGTGACATCTTCTTCAAGTAATACACTATACACTTTTAGGCCTGCACAGGGAATGTTTGCAAAAAGATTTCTTTTCACAGCAATCAATAAATAAATCATTAAGGTTTCTCTTTCTGCATCAAACAGTAAAGTATCACCCGTGTAACGTTTTCAATGGCCCCTCCGAGTATGCCTCCCTTGTTTACTTGATTGCAGTAAACCTTGACTGTAAATGTTACAGGCACTGTGGTCATTTTACAAGCGCTGTAATAACTTTTACAGTCCACATTAGTAAGTTACATAGTTGTACACAGGACAGTGCCTGTAACTTTCTAATGTCAACTGTAAAAGTTACAACAGTGCCTGTAAAAGTGAAGACAGCACCTGTAAATTTCATCATGTTTTACAGTCAAGTTGCCATAATCAAGTAAACCATCACAAGGGAGGGGTTTTGAAATCAGGCACGTCTGATCTCGTACGGGGGGGGGGGGGTGGGTCCTGAAAACAGAACTTCTGCTTTTGTCTGCCCCAGGGGGCGTACT
>JBCAUG010032442.1:0-10205 GCA_038406175.1 Haplosyllis leylae
ATACAATCAAAGTCATTCAAACATCCAAAATAAAAATAACAACAACAGCTCTGCATAAAGCCCTTGGGCTTCTTGTTATTTTTTTAATTAGTATGTGTCGCGGTTTTTCCCCGAGATGGGTGGTCGGCTAAGATGTTGCTACTCTCCTCTCGCGCCGGTGGTGAAAATACCACTGGCCTGTAGAACTATCTGACGCCACTTAAGAGGCCAGGCACAGCTCCAGTCCTCCAAACGGCGGTCCTTGTCCCGTCTAATTACATATGCCGGCGTACCATCGTGCACTTAGGGCACCGGACTAATATCTAACTATCACGCTTAAGGGCCTCGCCGGTGAGGCCCGACCACGGCTAAAGGATAACTAAACTAGATGAATTACTATTTTGAATGCAGAGGACTCTGGCGGAGCCAGAGGCTGGTATCCCGGTATAGCCGGTCAAGGTGCTCTGGTGGGGACGAGTCAGTGGACACCGACAAGCTTGGGCTACCAGAACAATGGATTCGAAGCTAAGTCCGAATCTGGGGCGAACCTCCCGAACTCCGTGAGTTCGAGTATTTATACCATTTGGAGGAGAAGGGGTGCGGCCAGTTGGGCACCGGCTGCGCATGCGTGAGTATTAATTACTCATGCATGTGCAGACCGGGATGGTGGCTACGCCGAAGCCGTAGCAGCCTGAGTACTGTAACTGGCTATTCCCCTCTCTTTGCAAGAGAGAGGCTTGGCCGGCTAAGTGCAAAAAGGTTACAGGGAATGCATCTTGAGTCTGTTTAACTGTGACACCCTCCCCTAGACTCTGGCCGTACGCCCTTGTACGGCTTTATTTAGCTAAAAAAATACAAAAGTCATGTGTAGTAATGTAAAATGTACAATGATTCAAAAAATCGGCAAGTACAACAACAATTTCAAGTTCCAATAGCCCACTCCAACAAGGAAGTCAGCACTTAAAAAGTACAATACAAAGTTATAGACAATGATGGCGCCCATTAAAAACAATAAAAGAACAATAGTCGTTAAGACACGGGGAATTAAAACATTAGCTGATAAGGCACTGGCTACTTGAGTACAATAATTATCACAGCTAAAACTAACGTTACTTCTTTGGTCTTGGATAAACATGATAAAAACTGAGCTGGTGAGCCTAATGCTCATCGGCGGCTACCTGAAATTAACTAAGGAACGACGCCGGTACATGCATTACAAAAACATTAACAAATAAAGTTAACCGGCAACTATCATGAGTAACTTAAGATGCAATGTACAAGTTACAAGTATAAAGTCCATGCAAAATGTCCTTCACAACAAACTATGGTCGGCGTGGGGATCCATCGACGTCCATCTGCTCTTCTTCTCATCTCTGCGGCGGGTCTTCTTGTTGCACCTCCAGTTGGGAAGGCTGCTGTACCGGCTGTTCCTGGGCTTGTGCAGCGGGCTGGTCTTCTACTTGTCCGGGGGGCTGATCCTGTCCCCTCGTCAGCTGGGTGGTGTTGTCGCCAAGCAGTCTATTTTTCGTGTTCGGGGAGATTTCCCCGGCCGACACCGAGGAGCTCAGACTCCGTCTTCCAGTGTTCTGGGCTAGGTACCGGATGGTACTGCTCTTCCACTCCAGGGATCTCGGTCGAACGCCGATCCTCTCGGGTAGTGATCATTCCCCGCAAGACCTCGTCCCAACTGTTGGGATCTGCCAGTGACCCAGCCGGCATGGCCGGCACTTGTGGAGTCACATCTGGGTAGAAGAACTCCCACAGCCCGGCTATTGGGTCGTAAGTGTCATCCACCAAGTCGTCTGCCATGTTGTGCCCGATGTCCTGGAGAGATATGGTCACCAGCAAGGATGGTTGGGTAGTCTTCATGGCTGTGCCACCCGATGGTGCTGCCATCCTGCTGTCCAACTGTGGCAGTGGAGGTGGGGGTAGCTGTGGTCACTCCGTACGTGACAGTGAAGTCATCATAGGCTCCAGCACCTGCGGTGGTTGCAGCGTCCGGGGAACTGATGGGTCCTCCCTGGCCGGATGGGTATCACCCTCCGGTGCCAGGGGTGGGGACTTTCCCTTGGGCTGAGGGGGCATGAATGTCACACCCTCAGGAACTCAGGGTTTGGAGTCCCGGTGAGATTGCCGGGCCCGATCTTTTTCCTTCTCCTCGCGTTGCTACTCACCTACTCATTCCAGGTTGGTCTTCTGCCTGTGGTGACTCTGGCTTCTTCGGGAAGACTCCTTGCGGTATGTCGGGTAGCCTACTGCCTTCCTACAGTCGGCCTCCAACTCCGGCGGGTAGCCCTGTGATGCTCTCCTGGCGGCCGCCCACTCTTCAGCAACTATCTTGGCAGCTGCCACCTTTTTCTTAGTGGCAGTGCGAGTCTTCAGGGACTCCTGTACCAGTTTCTGCAGTGCTGTGATGTTATCATGGGTGATGCCCTTCTCCCTCTGCCGGATTCTGGCCTTCTCTATGTCATTCTTAGCCGCTGCTGCCTTCTCGGACTTTTTGTGGAACTTGACTATATGAGGGCGTTCCGCCATAGTCGTCCTGCAGGCAGCATCCCACCCCGTGTTCGACATTATGGCATCTAGCCGGATGTGGGCATCATCCAGCAGGAGCTCATTGAGGAGACAAACAGCAAACAGGACCATCCGGCTGTCTGTCCTACACTGGCCGCCGAAGAAGGTATAGGGCTGCGAACGGTGGATCTGGGCTTCCCACCAATACTGTATCCATGTGAAAAAGTATTCCCAGACACACCAGCATTTAAAGTGGACATCAAACGGGTAGTCTGGCTCCACCGGGAAAGGGGCATGGGAGGGTGAGCGAGCACCCATGCCGACATGTGTGAACTTGTGTGGAATGACTTCGGGGAATACAGCTTGGCCGCCGGTCAAGTGGGCAACTAAAGCCCACATAATCCAGGTGATGAAGTCCTTCTCCGCATCAATGTGGTGCGACAAGTACCTCATAGACCGGGCCTCCAGGCTGAGGCTATCTACATTCACACATGCTGCCCAATAGCAGAAGGCATCCGGTTTCTCCATAGCCAGATGCACCAGGAACGTCGCCCCTAATGCTGGAAGCCAAGTCATGGGCATCACCGCTGTCTCCTGCCTGTCCACTATGACATCATCCTCCTCAGCCATGGGCTTAGCCGGCGCAGAGTTGCCGGCACTGCCCAGAGTTGTTTCTGCTTTCTCTCGACTCTTGCTCCTTTTATGCTGCTCTGCCGTGTGGTCCTCGCCCTGGCATTTTGGACAAGCGCTGCCATGGTCTCTATGGCTATGAAGCCAGAGGTCATCCACTTCTGTCTGGGTGGCCATGTTAGCCTGGAGGTTTGGCAAAGGTGTGGCTGCTGATGCAGCACCTGACTGTGTTCCCAATGACAGGGCCCCTGTGACACCGGCTATATCCGTGTCTGTGCTGATGGTGCCGGCATCATCATCGTCGTCCAGCGAGTCTTCATTCACTTTGGTGCCCTGTACTAATACCCTACGGAGCTCTTCCATCTCTTCTTCATGTTCAGGATCTTTGGCATGCACCGCCACCTGCAAGGCGGTCATAGTGGACCACCCGCCACTCCTGACTGGCACACTAGAACTTCTGGGCTGTGCGGCAACCGGTGCAACAGTGCCAGCCGATGGGTTGCTATAAAAGGGGAAGGCATGGTCAAGATAACCTCTGGGGGCATACCGAAGGGGGCCAGGGTAAATCTGGCCGTTGATGATTAGCTGGGTGCCTAGGTGGGCAGCTATCCTATTTACCACCTCTCCCTGGGTCTTGGCCACAGACTCCTGCCAATTTATGAATGTCATGGCGTTCTTGGCCCTCCAGTGGTCTCCCACCAGCCGTTCTTGTTTGGCCACGCACGTGAACATCAATCCCAACAGGTCCGGCACCATGAAGTGGTGCCCCTGGACCCCTTCTGGCATGCCCAAGAGGTAACCCATGCCCATTTGGTCATTGTGGGCACTCTTCTTGGCCACCCGATCATTGTGTCTTCGCCGTTGCTTGAAGTTGAAGGGCAGTCAGCGGAAAACTCTGCCAAACCAGCTAGCAATGTCCATGAAGGAATACACCAAGACGGCGCAATGGCCATCATGTACGCCAGCTCTGCTAAAATACTGTACCGCGTACCAGTACGCCCACACTATTAAGATCCTAAAGGCGTCAAAGAGATTTAGCCGGCACCAGTCATCCAGCACCAACTCCGCATTATACCCGTTCATGAGGTTTACAGCCAAGTCATTGATATACCGCCATGTCCCATAGTGGACATTCTGTATCACCTTATATCTGTAAAGAAACCAAGAACATGAAAACAAAGATAGCCGGTGCTCCCCTAGACAAATGTGAGCACTGGGGTTAACCCCATTAGCTAAATAACGCCCCTGTTACTATAGCTGGCATCTCTGACCTTCATACCTTGAGTGCTGGCCAGTACAGGCTGGCTAAGGCAACTTTACATCACCCGGCTAAAATAAGACAAACCCAATACTTACATTTCACAGCCCAGCCCTCTGGGCTCAACATCATCTACTCGGTTTCTACCACGCCCCCCCGACATAGCCAGTGCTTGGCGTGTTTCTGCTGCTGTAAGGGCACCATTAGATGCTATCTCCTTGGAGACCAGTGCCTCTCTGACCTTTTCCGCATCAAACGCGGTCTTTTATACCTTTCATTTTTATGAAGCCATGCCCACAACGCCATAACGCCATCCCCTCGAAGGAAATGGAGGCTTCTGATTGGCTCAGTGCATTAGCAACCACGACCATGCACCCCCTGGTGGACATCATCAGGTATAAAAGGGTGCAAAAAGGTCACACATGCAGCATTTTCATTCTGACTGTCTCTGGGAACACACGTAAGTATCTCTCTCTATATCCGCCGGCTAGCAGGCATTATCCCGGCGTTACCCCGGCTTAGAGTCAGTGTAACCACTGGCACTTGCAGGCCAGCTAAGCAACCAACCTTTCCCCAAGAAATATCAAAGTCCAAATTCTTAGCCGGCCCCAGCGCCAGCGAAGACAAACTTCAAATTCCAGATGGGGAGTCTTCACACTGCTTAGCCGGTTATGCAATCTGTTTATTGTAGTGCATAATGGTCCTTATGTAACAGTTTAGGTTAGCTGAGTTATCTTTAATCCCATCTCCCGGCTACGTAACGGAGGTCTTTTTAAACAAATCTAACTAAAACAAACAATAATAACCCAAGCTGTTTATTTTAATCTGTGCCGGCTCGCATTGCCAGCCTTGCTCTTGTAAACCAACACCGCTGCCTCAGTAAGTTTGTTTGTCTAACACGTCACCAACCCAATTTCAATGAGGCATCTGTTTCAATTCCCGGCTAACTCTGCTTACTTACATTTCAGGCCCAAACTATGACAGACCTGTTCGAGGACTGTGACAACAGTGTACGGGAATTGGCCATGTCAGAGGTCAAAGATAAACTTAAAAACTGGCTAGAGTTGTGTGAAGGAAATGTCCGCCGGGCCCTAACACAAGACTGGTTATTTCAAAACCCAGACGTTTTGTGGACAGAGACCAGACTGGGCATCAACTTCGACGCCAAGGGAGACCGGTTGTACCAGCCGCAGGTCTTTATCGAGACGCACGTAATTGACACAGACTTGGCCGACAAATGGGCTAGTAAGATGTCCAATTACTGGCAGTCAGCAGTCGATAAGTACAAGGAGCACAACACTCTATTGTTGTGTATGGCTGAGAACCGTACCGGCTTAGATTCAGTGGGGGAAGGCAGATTCATATTCTCCGCCTGCATCGTTTGGGTGTACGCTGGCCAGCACATGGTGGATGTCAGCGTGGCCATCCCGCACCTTCAAAATATGGCGGCGCAGGGGCAGGAAGGTGTAGCACTATGCCGCATACCTACCCCCAATCCGCCCTACTGGCCCTTCCCAGCTGAAGGCAAGCCGAGCGTCCTTGTGGCTTGCTCTGCACCAAACCATGAGACCTTCTGGAGTGGCATACCAGACACATTCTGGGCGTGGGAAGTCATACCCTACACTCGGACTGACCTCACCCGGTTTGTCATTCTTAGCTGGGACATCGCTGGCTTCCCCCACATCCAGGAAGATCAGGTGATCTTCTGAAAGGTGGACAGCTGCCAGGCGATATGGGTGAACATGAACTTCACGTGCCACGGATCAGATGGCAGTCTCTGCCCGGCTATGAACCCCGTGTACCTGTGCGGATTGGATGGCGTCGTCAAGTGTCCGGTGTCCTACAACACAGCATACGACGGTGTGAACTTCACGGCCAACGATGGTATCGCCTGGCCAAAATTCGGGACTGGTGGTAATACTCCCCAAGATGTGGCAAAAATGCTGAAAATGCCGATTCTCCCACTAGATGTCAACCTGGATGCTCCCGGGGACAATCAGCTGGCTCCGCCCACACCAGATGACGGTGCGAAGCCAGGCACCCTGGCCACTCCCACTGAGCCTGACAAGCCTAAATACCAGCCAGATCAAGCAGACAACGCCGGTGATGGTGAGGGTGGGGAAGGACCAGCGGATGTGGTGTCTGACTCCACCGCCTCCACAACTTCGGTCAGGGTCCGCCTAGCCAGTACTGTGCAGAGCCGGATCACCCGGCTACTGGGTAAGACCAAGGCATTGTCCACAAAGTACGGGAGCCTAGCTGAGTATTACAACAGCAGGATGGAGGTACTGCACGGCCACCTCCTGTTGGATCTAAACACTTGCTCCTCTGAGATCTGGTGTGCCATGGGCACCTTTCATCTGGTGGTAGACACCCAATGCTGGGTGCTGGGAGCATCACCCAGCCTGTCCCAGTACAAGTCGGTGGTGGATAGTGTGTGGCTAGCTGCTCAAACACTGCAAACTGCCATCGACAGCACCGAGGAGAAGTACGTCAAGAAGAGGCGTGAGACCAAGGAAAAACAGGCGGCAGTGCTAGCGGAGCTGAAGGAGTACCTCAAGGAAGAGTCCGACCAGGCCGTCCAAGACTTTCTGTCCGCAGCCACACCGCTAGCCCTTAGGGCGGTGGCGGCGGACAATGGAGACTCTGGTCCCTACATGGCCCTGCTGGCCCAACAAGTGGGGGAGTTCCAATGCCGGATATCCAGCCTCTTCACCGCCAATCTGGACTTCAAGATAAACTCGAGGTTCTTGTCGGCATTGCAGCAGCTCGACATTCTGGTGACGCACGCAAGGGCCATGCCCATGATGTGCCCGATGTACTATGTGAGTCCCGGCTCGCCAGCTGTAATCCCCACAGGCTCCAATCACATGGTGAACCCTAGCCCTGGCACCAAGCTACTGACCAAACCAGGACAATCTCCAAAGCTGTCTGCCCGCATCTATCCGGCACATGCCACGGGTGCCCCGGGTATGAATCCCCCAAGGCCCCCTCCAGGCCTAACCCAGAGCAAGCCGGTGCCTGCCCCAGATCCTGGCAGAACTCAAAAATGGCCTCACTCTCCCAAGAAGCCGGCGGAGACTAAGTCTGTGCCAGTGGCAGATGACGATGATGATCTCATCCTCCTAGACTGTTCTGACGAAGAGGGGTCCAGTGAGGTAATGCCAAGCAAAAACCCCAAGAAACCTTGTGTGGGTATGCCGCCGGCTAAGCCTGGCCGGAAGGCAGACCAGACAGCAGCCAACTTCGGTCTCGAGGAAGTAAAGAAGTCCCTGGCTGACAACATACTGGGCAGCGTCTCAGACTCAGAGTCTGACGAAACGCCGGGCACACCGGCTAAAAAGGAGAAAAAGAAAAAGAAGAAGAAGTCCCAAAAGGAACATTCCCGTCTGGAGGAATCATCGGAATCCAACTGCGACTGGCCCCAACCTTTCAAGGGAAAAGTCGCGGCCGATCCAGCTGCACTAAAACTTCAGGCCAACTGTGAGATTGAAGCCAAGAAGGCCAGCCTGAGGTTGCAGGTCCAGGGCAAGGATTTCGGGTACATCTGTGCCCTCCGGCAGAAATTTGGTCTGCTGGACCGCACCATTACCCAACGGGACCTCACATCATGTCTTGGCACGATACGGAAAGAGAGGAAGGACTGGGGAGATGAGGAATGGTACTCCCTCTACTCTTCAGTGGCCAACACCAAGACAGTCTTCCGCAGCATGGTAGAAAACTCGGACACACTGCTGGGAGAGCGCGAGAAGTATGGAAATGGCTTGGCACAGCTGGAGGATCCGAAGACCCTACAGCTGCCAATAAGCTGGGGTTCCCCGGCCAGGTCAGAACATGTCACCGCTACCCAGCTAGCCCGGGTATTCGTCAATGATAAGGGAAATGTGGCTCTCCCTCTCACAGGCCTTGCCACCAAACAGATAATGTTCAGGCTGACTAAGTTGCATAAGCCCGAAGCAATAAGCTGGCAAGAGGTCACAAAACGGATTGTGGGGAAGCTGACTAAAATCCAGGTCGGCTCCCAGTGCCCGGTGTGCTTGTATAATGTTGATAACCATGATAGTATCAACAATCACATCTGAGTACACTGGTGGATGGTGCTCATGTGTGCCATCTACCTCCGCATTGAAGCCACTGCCTCTTCGATGATGACCCATGACAGAGACGCACACGACTTGGTCTTCTGGGATCCCAAGTAATCAGCTGCCCCAGTCACTGACTCTTAGCCAGGCTTCTGGCTGCCGGTGTACAGGCGGTAAGCCACCGTGCAACCTGCCATTCATTCCACTGTTTTCCTTCTCCAGCCACCTACTGGTGGGTTTACATCCGACGGATTTACTGTTCCTGATAGGAAGGTGCTATTGTTAAGTCTTATTGTTCTGCCGGCATTCCCGGCTACGTATCATGCCAAAGAAGATTTGTTCGTTTTTGATTTTGTAGGTTTTAGCCGTTTACTTTGTACTTTGATTTATTATTATTTAGCCAGTTTTAGAATATTATTGCCTTTTGTCTCATTCCAGTTCATTTTTTTAACCAGCAGTTTTGCTGCTGAAAACGCATTCATTGTAAAGTGAATGAAAATAAACATTTATACAGAGCCAATTGTTTGTTTAATTTCAAAGTTTGCGCTGGTTTAGAATAATAAAAAACGTGGAAAAAACATGAACGCGTACATAACAAACAACATGTGACCCAATTGTGCCGTATTCCAAAAAATTAAGGGCATACTGATTTTTCCAGGTCTGGCTAACCTTGCCCAAAGTTTAGCATGGCTTAGCCACCGGCTATCCCTTCCCTCCTGAAAGAGAAGGGTATGTCCTCATGCCCTGGATGGGGGTTTAAGGTTCTGAGTGAGTGTTCACGTGTGTTGCCTGGTAGCGGCTGTTACTTGTGGTTGTTGCTGGCCCACACCCGGTGGAGGCCGTATCGCAGATTATCAGTATACAGTCTACTTCACTGCGGATGCTGCGTCCCGGCGTCGTCATGTAAAACGAAGGCGCCATTTCATGATGGCTAGCCTGCCCGGTCCGTTCTTCCCCCTGATGGTGTAACATGAACAAAGAGGCCTCTCCCAGTGAGTACTCACTCACAGTGGAACGTCTTCCACCGGCGCAACATCTCTGACCATCAGATGATCAATGCCCTCTTCGTCAGGGGTTACATAGCCAGCTCCTTTCGGCAGTACCTCCGATCGTACTGCGCCAGCCCTAAGGCCAGCCTTGTGGTGAGGAAGGTCAATAATGGTCCTGAACATGGCTAAGTACAGGCCATAAGACAATTCATGAGGTATTTCATCCCTCTCTCCAATATGTTCCCCTACCATCCCGGCTAACACCGGTGTTGCAATTGCCACATGTACATGGACATCATCATTCCAGTCCGGCGGACCCGCTATCCATAACAGTAGGCATGCCTAGTGGAGTGTCTTCTCATCACACTCATTTCTGTCATTCCGCACCACATACGTCGGAATGCCATCCACCACGCGGCTAACCACTGTATGCAGTTGGTCACCCCATCGGTTCTTTAGTTTCCTACTAGCACCTGTGAAGGCGTCCAGTCATATCAACACCTTGTTGCCAGGGTGGAGTTCAATAGCTCCGGCACGTTTGTCGTAGATCAGTTTAAACCTAGTGACCTCTTTATCTGCCGTGGTTTTGGCTTTGGCTATGGCACTCTTTAAGTGCTCATACAGTGATGTGACGTACCGGTCTACACCCTTGATTTCTCTCTGCCGTCTTGTCGGAAAGAGAAGATCAATAGGTATCCTTGGCCGGCATCCAAACATGAGGAAATGTGGAGAATAGCCGGTTACCTGGCTCCT
>JBCAUG010032453.1:0-24427 GCA_038406175.1 Haplosyllis leylae
TATTATCATTGTCTACAATTTGCACTATAATTTATTTCATTCTTGATGATTCGGTCAAGTGGGTACAGCAACCTTAAGTAAAAACACGTTTTGACTAAGTTGATATAATCTAACAAGGAGTTACATGTCACTAGTTGGCATCACTCAAAACAATACGAGAATAATCACTAAGGAAATCATTAAATACATGTTTGAACTTAACGGTTTGTTCTGAACTAATCCTTTATTCAGTTGTCAATTCCACTAGAACAATATCAACAGAGAAAATAATCAACTTCAGAGTAAAATGAACCACAAAACCGTATCAGAAAGTGCGACACAATTCCTGGTCTCAAAACATACAGACCATAAATGAACCAATGGACACAAGATGTTGCAGAATATGAACAGGAGCAACACAATACTATGGAAACCACGATGAGAAGGTAGAGAATGTGTCCGCTAGACGAAACTTATGTCAACTTTATATATAAATGTTAGTAGGTGTTAGTTTTTGACGTTTTAGCCCTACTAAGGTCCATTGATTAGTCCGTCTGCGAACGAGTAAACCCCCACCGGGTAATTTGCCATTAGCATTTGTGTTCCACATTGATCGCACATAACTTTTGTGCTCTCGTTGTTAAGTTTCAAATTGCAGAACTTCCTTATCCTACCGTCTGGAGGAATTGTGGTTGTTGGTACGCAGAGTCCCCAGGCGGGCGTGCCATCATAATTGTTGTAAATGGCGCACCATTCCTGACCACTTGGTGCAGGTTGATTTGTCAAATTTGACTTGCATCCAGTCTGGAGTACTCCATCGTACACCCACTGAGCGCAGCAATTTAGACCATTACTGTTCGCTCCTCCTGTTGTCGCTACGGAGCTTCTTGCGTTACAAGTAGCTAAAATACGTAAGAGGAAGCTCTTGCTTTATCCCAGAATACAAAACATTGTCGATCCAAAAAATGAACCAATATCTTCTTTTAATCCTTTTGAAGTCAATAATCTGTTTCAAGCAGTGAAGAATGAATTTGTCTCTCAATTAACATAATAATTTTACTTACTACCAGGACAGATACCCCACTGAGGACTACTGTTTTTGTTTACGGTGCTAGTTGTACCACACCAAAAGGCTACTGGAGCACCATCCGGGGGTAGGCCGAAATGGCAGGCTTGATAGGTATTAGTGGTAGTGCCATCGTTGTACGTAAATGGAAAGACACAGGGAGTGTTATGCATTGTGCCACGGCCGCTTGTCGTCGTTGTTACTACACCGTCAAAAAGTAAAATTAGACGTTCAGAGGAAGAGAAAGCAGAGTTATTGGATATCTTATTTAAACATACCAAAACGACAGCCACATAGTTCACGCTCCTTGTGAACTTAACTTTCAACAACAAAGAAGATTCATCTTGATATTTGTTGCTGTTGGACTTGAAGAAGGTTGAAATTGCAAGTATGAAAATATGTCTGTCGATGTGTTGCTTCACCAGTTTGAAACAAGAACATCTGATTCCGATCTTCCCTGTCACCAGATCACCTGCTTCCTTGTCCGAAACGAAGTTATCGACAAGCTGTACTTGTCTATTACTTTAGTCAATTGTTTCCTCAGTCTGTTGTATGAAATGCTTGAAGTAAATTGTACCTTTTTAGATGTGGTTATTAACTTATTCGGTTTAGTCAAATTTATAGCATCACGATGGATGTATTGTTCAAAGAGGTTACCAAGTTCCATTCTACGCAACTCCTTCTTCTAAGAAATCACCCCAAAATATCTAATAAACGTTAAATTACGTGCTTAACTCACTCTGCTTTATCAGAATCATTTGTCACATTCTTGATGGCGTATTATTACGTGCAAAGGCCAGCGAGAAGTGAATATATTTGACAAGCTGAGAGGGTTATGTGTGAATGATGGTTAGCAAACTTGTTACATATCACGAGGCAATGGAGGGAGAAATCTCTGTGTGACCTGAAGCTGCTCAAGAGGAACACTTACAGTTCATCTGAATCTTGAACCGTACTTTAACATATCAAGAATATCAAACAAACTGCCAACTTTACCAGCGGCTACTGCAATATTAGAAGTATAAACCACAAAATAAATTGCCGAAATTGTTTATGAAAAGATGGAAAAAATAGAAAATTGCTCCAATTAACATCTGTTTTTATCCTCCAAACAATCACCATGCAATGATCCACGGATGAAGAGTGGTGTTTTCAAGCAAAGCAAAGCTCTCACATTGACATGGTAAATTTCGTCTAACCTGCCTTCCAGTAGGCATGATATTGACCAACTTTATTAGTTAAGTAGCATTAGACATTATTTTGCAAACAACTACTTTTCTATGGCCCATACTATGGGTGTCCATTCGTCATAGAGCCAACCATCCAGCCTTTATTTGATTAAAAGCAGAGTTCAAATATGGGTTAAAAGTAAATGTATTGTTTGTTACGTGTTAAATGATTAAAGGTTTTGTTTGCGCAGAAGTTCACTCTATGTGAAAAGCATGGCTTTTAATGGAAACAGACAACCTGAAAAGCTCAGATCTTCAACTGTCTCTCATCTCACTTCACAAAGAAGGGTGAATGAGACAGAAAGTAATATGACTTTGAAACAGCGAAACATGGGGACTAAAGTGGACTTTTCTGTTTGTGCACCATCGACAGATAACAAAAAAAAGACCAATGATTGATTGAATTATTTGATGTTATCAATTCGTATGGCATTAATTGACACTGAACATCATGCAGTGTTATCACACACCGTGTTCTGCATTGTGCCGTAAATCATTCTCAAAAAAAAGCATACTGCACTGTCTGATTTCAGTGGACAAACTACAAAGCAACGTTCACGGTAATAAAAATAACTGAACGTTCATGGTAATAAAAATAACTGAAAAGAGGGTAAAAAAAACTTGGGAATTTCGCGAGCATTCAGTTGGTAGACAATATAATCTATTTTAACTGCAGCAGCTTATCCTAGTCTGAACATTTGTAAACATTTTAAGAATGACAACAGAACAGAAACAACTATCTATAGATGGTCTGAAGAATAGTATGCATTGGGAAAACAGAGTATTAATTCTTCACTCTACTGCCTAATTTAGAGTACAATATCATAATCATAAGTGCAATATCATAAGACCAAAAAAACAGCCTTTGCTTTGCCTTCATTTCATTTACTGTTTTGAATGATTTTTCCAGATTTTTACCAACTTTTGTCTGCAGAGTAAATCACGTAAACACTGATAGTGTAAGTAATTTTAGCGTTGGTTATTACAACAAAAACATTTTCTGAAAAACTGAAATTTTCAGCTGAAAACCCATAGACGCAGCTGATAGTGATTCTGTTTACTTGGTTTTGTGTTAAATTTGCTCGTGCCATATTGTCCGAATTTAAAAGAAAATTTCTAGCAGCAAAAATGTGATCTGCGTTTGTTTTACCGAAATTTTAGGTTCAACACATTTTGATAGCAAACAAACAGATCCAAAAATATTGCACTTGCAGAAGGTCTAGGTTACTCATGAATGTATGTTTAATGATTTCAGTCAATCATTTAGATCTACACTAACAGTCGAGTTTTTCCATAATTACCAGAACACAAAGTTGACAGATCTGGCAATTACTTCTTACCTTGTTTTTCCTTTGTTAAATTTGTTACAGCTACTAATAAATTGGGTGGAATATACTACTCAAACTTCTAATTAATGAAATGTATGAAAAGAAGTCTCATGTCAAGATATGTGCAAGAAAATAAAACTTAAACTGAAATACAAAAATGCCAGATCTGGCAGATCTGTCAGATCTGACAACATTGTATAATTATGGAAAAACACTACTGTTACCAAAACCAAAGTTAAACAATACAATATTACACGCATTTATAGCTAATGTATGTACAATAACCGTCGTCAGATTCTTAGAAGAAAGGAGATACTTGACATTTCAAATATTCTACGTTTTAGACTAATTTTGAAATTGGTCAAAATTTCTGTTTTGTTATTTCTTGATGTTTTTGCCGTATTTTGTGTAAATTGTTATTAATGTACAAAACTCTTTGTTGCAGAAAGTATGCAAAAATAATAAAAAATGTTATATGTATTTGGCATTTCTGAAAACAAATGCAATTGATTATACAATTTACCAAGACATGTAGATTCTATTCAGGAACAAAATAACATTTCAGTTTATTAGTTATTAGATCATGCAGTCTCAACCTATCATGCAGACGTTTTTTACACTTTTCAGACATTCCATATTTTGTTTAAGATTTTGTTCAAGCTTTGCTTCAGTAATCATTATTACATGATCACTGCAGTGACAAATACTGTCTCAATGGAAAAAATATATATAGAGCTCCTCGTCCAAAAGATATCAAAAACGTGAACCGGACAATGTGGAAAAATATAATTTTATGCTAATCAATGTCAGAGGATAGTATGTTCACATTTAATTTATTAAGTCTAAGATCTGGATTTGTTTTATTTTTGAGAAAAGGCAGTAGTTTTCACTGCTGAAAAACATGAATAATAATAATCTTAACTAATAATAATCTTAACTATGCAGCTCAAGGAGACAAGTTGACCTCTGGTACTCAACATAGGTACAGACTGAAAGGAAAAGAACTTGTGCTGCATACGAGATTTAACGAATCTTTACCTGTGGCTTGGGCCTGTACGTAGTTGGCTAGAAGACACAAGCCAATGAAGGCTATCGGTAACCGGCGATCCGTCTTCATCATGACCTGAAATAGTGAAGACAAAATACGTAGCAGAAACTGGGTGACAATTTATTTTGGACCGAATCATGTTCTTTTTTAATTGGACAGCACCTAAAATTAGGGCCCTGATGCTGTTGATGCGAGCTAAGAACAGAATATTTTTGAGAGATGCACAGCGAATCCAGAACTAAGTATTCTGGATACTTAAGGCCACATATTTCATTTTTTGTCATTAATCAGTTGGACCTAGTTGAAAAGGGTCCCAGTGGATGCCTGTAATCAACCTTATTGAATTTATCTATCCTACCAGTTTGAAGGCAGAAAAAGATTGACAATTACAAAAATAGTTTCTGAGAAAATATGTTTTCTTTTGTAGATTCATCTGTAATATACAAAGTGTTGTACATATCTTTGCGTTGACGTTCGTGTCGTGTATCTCATACTATCTAATAATTGTATTGTAATGACAAGCCTTGAGCGAGCATTTTATCAAAGAGTATTGCCTTTTTGGTCTTTTGTTATATTTTCCTCGGAGAAGCTCTCGGAAGACTGTTAATTAAGTCCAGACGATTTATGTATGTGTACTAGCCTCTGGAAATAATTTCTATCACTTCAGAGAGATGTTTTCATTAAACTGTTCAACTGTCATGTAAAAACGCTAAAAAATGTTCATAAATTACTGGCAAATCACAATGCCTTGTGAGTTAATGTTTTTTTAAGGAAAACCAACCCAAGAAATGTAATCAGAACCCGATTTGGAAATGGTTAGAGATTTCAAACAGATCAGTTCATGTATTGTAAGGCGTGACCACTGAAATATTTCCTTCAGATATTGTCTTACATATAGTGACGGGTTTGTCATCTAATGATTTCACCAAGATGAAATCTCAGAAACCTACATGGACAATGCTGTTGCGGGAGGTCCGACCAACAAACGATAATACATATTAAAAAACTCTGGCACCTTTCGTCTATTCAGAGGAGGGCAAATTATATCTTGATAATTTCCACTGTGGTCTCTCATTGTCTTCCACGGGAAGAACAATAAGAGGCCACGGGACATGACACCTGCCAAAAAAAGTGACACTCGACCTGGGTGCACTCGACCTTGCACTCGCCTTTCTGAAAAAAAATCCTGCAAAACCTGCCTTGTAATATGTCAAATGAAAGAATGTGACAAGTACAACATATTTAAGTAACATTTACAGTGATTAAGTGATTAGAAGAATATCCAGTATGATTTTTGGTATTTTTTACCTTGTTTTTGGAGTCGCTTACTGTGCTACTAAGTCCAATTTTTACCCATTTTCAAACTATTAAATCACACACAAATACTGGTCACAGAACTCAATTCTTTTAGATATAAACAGACAGGTATCCACACAGTATCCAATAAAAATTTCAGATACCTAATCCTATTCCTTCATATTAAAAAAATTCATCAAAACTGAGCAATAATCCAAAAAATCTCTCTGCATTGATGTGTACGGTTAGCTGGCTGAACAAGCCATGACCAGGGAAAGGCATGCTTGGTCGCTCCATGGGACTCAGTGGCTCTCTCCATGCTATTCTCTTGGCTTCGCTCCATTGCCTTTCAGGGCCAATTTGATGACCCTTATAGGAACTTTTTGCCAATTGCGTCACTATTTACAATAGGGCCTAACCCCAAAGAAGCCTCCTATTGAAAGTTGAACATTTCAGAGCAAAATTCAGTCCACAATAGATGAATAGATTAGGCCAAGAAAATTAAATTTCCATAATGGCTCTCAAGGTACCATCATTTTTTAAAATAGTTATAACACTGGTTGGTTGTTGTTTCAACAAAATAATTTGTTCTCATGCCTAAAGACACTGGAACTAATTATTTTAGTTGAAACAACTCCAACCAGTGTTTTAACATATACATAATTTGGTCTTAAAGGTAAAATACTTGACAAGAGATGCAAGGACACTAAAAAAATTTAAAATTACCTCCGAGGTGACTTCTCATCGATAGCAAAAACTCTATCCTCACAAAATTCTGAACTTCCCATAAAAATGCCGATGTACAATGAAAAATCTAGGAGGCAACACAATTTTTACCGTTTTCTTACCAATAATTTTTTTACGAGATCCTCATAAAAAATTGTTCGTTTAATTGTTGAAACAGAGCTGCAAACTACAAAGATTTTACTTTGAATGATATTTCAGAAAAAGAACTCGGAAACTCCAAATGATGCTCACTGACCCTGTGTTTAAGGTCAAACTCATGGTCACCTGTAATTTGAAAGAATGTTTGCTCATTTGTGTACCCTTGCAATATTTACTTTTTTAAATCCTCAGAGCTCACAGTTCAATATTTACCCTGGGGACTCGAGTAAACGCAAGGCTTTACAGAATCACCCAATCCCATTTCCCAAATAGACACGCACGTTGATTTGTTTTACATGCCCTTCTCCCACAATGCTTCAGAGATATGTGTGAGCGTTGTGATAAGGCATGATTAGGGTGTTTCTTGTTATAAAAGATGACACATTGATATATTGCGTATTTTTATGTCCAAATCACAACGTAACACGTAAAGAGATACACGACGAATTCGGGTGCGCTGAGACCGAGACCTTTCTGTAAGGGATAAAGGGGCTTATGATTTTGAGAAACATTATTGGTGCTGGTGGTGTATGTTACAAGAAGGACATTGTACATGTCCAAAAAGGGTATGTTTGACTAGATGCATTGCTCACTTTGGTACATGATGTGGATTTTGAAACATGAGCTATTTTTTGAACTCCCACTTCCCCAGTGTGTGTAAATTTAGGGTTCTTTGATATGAAGTTTGCATTTAGTCCACCAATTATAATGGCAGCAAAAGACAGAAACTTTGAACAAATTTCCATTCAAATCTGTGTCAAAAGAAAATGGTCCCTGTAGAAATTTTTTTGTTACACCTGGAAGCACACGCGAAAAGGTATAATTTCAAAGCTGCAATTGATTATGGGTTGTTTAATTTACTCGGACCAGAGATTAATTTTGGTTTGCTCATCCATCTCTCCGGTCACTTCACCTCAGTTTTAAGAGATGAGGAATTACCACCCTGTGTACAGAAAAGGGTTTCTGTGATAACATTTACCTACTGAACAAGTTTTATATCTGGGCTGGGCTGTCTCCTGAAGTCAAGTAGCGTATTGTTTGGTGTGATCTGATGAAAATCTGGATTTAGCAAATGAACAAATCGACAGATATTGACCCAAATTTACATTTGCTTGCGAGGCCCGGGTAAATAGTTGATACTGCTGGGGAAAATTCATACATCGCATGCGTAGTAACGAGACGGTAACCTGCCCGTTGTCTGAGCAATGATAGAAATCCAGTAATTCCATCACAATATCCAAACCTCCCTCCTCTTCCCCCAACTGTGGGGCACGTGTATGTGTGGAGGAGGGGGGGGGCTTTATGAGACAAGTTCCACATGAAGCCACGTTTTATTTGGGGGCGGGGGGGGGGGCTTTGTGGAACAAGTTCCACATGAAGCCAAGTTTTATTTGGGGGCGGGGGGGGGGGATTTGTGGAACAAGTTCCACATGAAGACAAGTTTTATTTGGGGGGGGTGGGGGCTAACCCCCAAACAGACATCTGTGGGTCATTTCTGGGTTTCTTATGGATTTTTGACATTTTCATCTCACAGTTCAGCATTACAGGTAATTAAAAGTATGAACTCAAGCTTGAGTTTCAGAAGGTGTGCATCGATTTCTTTGATGAAGATATAATTAGCATTTGAATGGTAAAGCTCAGGTGACCACTCGCTCTCAAAAACGGTGCAAGTAGTTCCCTTTGATACCTGAAAGACAGCCTACCTCAACACTAGATACTTGCTTTGTAATTGCTTCAGGCGAAAACGCTTAGACTCTTTCAGCAATAAAGAAGTCAAAAAGTCATGGGCAACGGATTTACTGTTTACTAAGGACAAAACGTTCCACACAGCTGCACGCAAAATCTGTGAACCCGGCAGAGTTGACGTGAGTGGATCAATCTTAATAAGCGACAAAGTAGTGAAGTGCATGCCACCATTGCTAAGCAACTGTACCCTCTACCATCGGTGACTCTGACCCTACGTTCACCTATGGACAAACAGAATATATCTTTATCAAGGAAGTGCATGTTTTTTCTTCATATCAGTAGTATGAAAGAATTACCATAAATAAGTTCTCTCTCACTTATTCCTTTTTTTCCCTCAAATCACGTGTTTATTTACTTATTCATTTATGATTGGCAAGACAGGTACAAGACAGCCATTACAATTTATTGCTGGATCACACTCACTTTTGCATTTCTATTTGTCTGACTAACCAGCTTTCAAGTCGTGAAACTTGTTTGAATATCCATGGTAATCTGCTCTGGTCAAAATGAACTTCATGTCAAAAAGAAATTTTGATTTCTTTTTTTTTCCAAGACAATGTTTTTACGGTTGTTTCTTTATTTACGGTTGAAGGCCCACCTCTTGCATTAATTAACCATCCGAAAATTCCCCTTTCTCTGCTCTTAAAAATATTTCAACTTCTGTCCTTTTTTTGTGTTTTGTTCAAAAGAGAAAAATTGTACTCTTGTCGCGTATTGATTTCCACCGCGAGTATCACTTTCCTTTGTGGAAGTAAAAAGGATCCAAAGGAGTAATCAGCCAGAATGTAAAATTTTTGGTTTTTGATATCAATTATGACTAAATATAGACAGACCGGTATAATACATTCAAGCCGTAAAAATGTGTACTGTGATGTGTGTGAAAATTAAAATTAATGGAATCTTTAACAATATTTCAAAGTGTGTTAGTTTCTCCACCTTTTCAGTTACTGTCTAATGTCTTCATCATAAATTAACAAGTTTTCTTTTCTAGATCTAAAATTAATCAATTATATTTATTCAAGTTCTGACCATGTACACTATTTTGAACTTGAGTCGCACACATTTTTAATAACGTCTGTAGTTAAAATAGCTAACTGGAATTGGAAACAATCTCAGTAGTTCACTGTAGAACTACAGTCTAAATACTCTGAGCAATTTCTCTGTAAATATGGTTTTAAAAGCTTACCTTTTTCTAGAACTTTTCTTGTCGGACTGTTCCCAACAGTAATGTTTTCAATATGAAATACTAAGATTTTGCGTAGCAAGTCAACCAATAAAATACACAAATGGTGACTAGAATAGCAATAAATTATGGTGAAATAATCTCACTGTTCTGTTGAGGAATGTAATCCTTTAAAAAGCAGCAGCTCCAAGAAAATGCATACTTTTTTGTATTACTAAAAGTTATGCTTCGGGAGAATCCACTCGCAATAACGGTTTGTTGATGTGGATCCTTTGGTTCTTAATGGTCAAATAAATGCAGTAATGGAATTTGATATATCAAAAGATCGTGCAGTAGTATGCGCTCATTCCCTTCACGTGAGTAATGTGGTAACTATTGAAGGGTGTTTTCCCTGTAAGGGTGCTTCCCTGAGTGTTACTACTCCTGTTTCAAGCTCTCATGTATTTTAAACGAAATGTGTTTTTTTTTCAAAGCCCCGAAGTGATTATTACTGAAATGGGTACTCCATATACCCTCTTTCTTATACACACGGTCTGAGATGCGTGACTTCCGCTTTGCAGTCACACTTGGGTTGCTCCATGAATTCTCAATGAGCGACAATCGGAGAGAAGAACCATGGGAGAGATATGGTACAGAAGCCTTTGCACTTCAGCCAAGCGAGTCGAATGCGGTGACCATGAATCGGTAACAGACGGAGCTACGTACTGCCAACTCTATATCTCTCGGTTACTTCTCACAAAAACTACTTGAAGCGGCAAAGAAAATGTTTTTTAAATGCGCAATAGCTTATACAATATATTTGTATCTAATCTAAGCAATGATAGAAAAGTATTGAAAGAGAATTGATTCTCTCAGATCGGATGCAGGATACACAAGTATACTACTTACTAAATCAACATATCTAATTATTATGTAACAGTTGAAGCAGCTGAATTTACAGCCAAAAGTACCCAATTGTGTGGCTTCGATTTTGGCCTTGGCCTTTGACCTTGGTACGGGAGTTCGTGACTCTATGTTTGTACAGATTGATTTAGTAAATTTGTTGTGGTGATACATTTCTACCAGGTTGGCGGTTATGAACGTAAAAAAGTCTTACGAAGTTTGCATTCCTTTAAAGGTCATTTTGTTCTTTCCAAATGATGGACCAGAAACAAACATCCTGTGTTTACCAATAAGTTTTCAGCAGCATTAAGTGCAATTAAAACTTATCATTATTCATCGTGGCTTTGGTGCTCTTACTGTTCATCTTTTAACAAACCTGGTCTTCACGTTCGAAACTTTCTGTGTCCTTAGCAAAGACAAAACATTTGTAAAAAGAAAATTTCATTGAGTGAAGACTTTCTTTCAAATGAAGAAGTAAAGGCCTTTTCAACAACGATTTTGTTGCAATTTGTTGAAATCAATAAATTCCGCAACTTTGTTGTCCGAAACATGCAATGAAACATGGCTGAGAACTATGGGAACAATTCGCTTTTAAGTGGCATATTGTGAAAACAGTAACCCTTTCCAAAACATTCACTGATCATAATATCGATGCATTGAAGAATGGATTGGTCGTTACTCGCCCCGCCTCACGGGCGACTTATCTAGTCACTATGAAAAACAATTTTGATTTTCTAACCCCCTTCCATCCAAAATGAGATGACACCAGATTTTGCTTCATACATTTTCAGACCGCTTTCATCTCTTCATCTCACTTTTATCTTTTCATCTCATCTTTCATCTCACTTTCCATCTCTCTTTATATTTTATATCTCATTTCATCTCTCCATCTACCTAGCAAAACCAAAATTGTGGTTAAATTAAATCATACAGTCATATGGAGCGTGACACAATGCTGACAAGCATTCTTGTTTTGTAGCTTGTATACTTTTGTAACTTAATCGGTTTAATCCTATCTTTATAATTGGACAGAAAGTTGTTCTCTGGCATAATTAGATGTGAATTTCCTCATTTATTAAATTTACAAAGGGTCATACAACTCGTTATGGAAACATATGTCCTTTTGACCTCGATCACCGCTGGACAGAACTTGATCTTTTTTCATGGAATCATACATTTTAGGAAGATTTAGAAATTAGCATTATTATTTAATGGTTTTAATTTTATCATGAATTTTTAAAAACAAAAACCACAGGCATGTACACTGAAGTTCATACAAGAGATATCAGAAATATCCCCAAAACATATGGATCTAACTTGGACCTGACCTCAACCCTGAGAGTTGTATTTGGTCATATGCAGTGTCTGACCTCTCAAACTTTATTGAGTCAAGCCAATATCGCCAAATGCGCTTGACTCGTGTTCACTTTTTCGTATTTTTGTTTTTAGGGGATGCAATACATACCAAAACAAAGGTATGTTTGTTTAGATACATGTATATTACATTTTCTATCTTTCATATATTTTGTCCCAGGCTGTAAAGAAACTGCGTTCGACATAAATTTATCGCATGTTTTAGATATTCCATTTTTGTACCCTCCATTCCTATGAATCAACTAAACCAAATACATGACAAACCAGATACATAGCAAAAGCCGTGAATGGTACTGGAGTTTTGAAATCCAAAAAAGAAGAGCACATGCCCCAATTGTCACAGATGGGGCTATTTGTCAATATAAATCTATTTTTAAATTCCGATAGTTCGTACCAGCTTAAGCTGAATAAGTGGTATGTAATGGTACACAATCACAAGAAGGACCGTAGTACTAAGTGATACTGATTGGAAATTCGTAATTTCTCTTGGTACCACATGCTCCTCTGGTACAAAAGAAATAATGCTGACACATTAATGTTTTAAAGCTGATGTTTCATGTCGTGCCCAAAAATTCTGGGAAGAAAATTTCTTTCTCGGACGAGAAGAGATGGTAACTGTTTGATCTAACATAAGTTATTATAAATTCCAATAAATGCACTCAGAAATTATGTCTTATGTTTATCCCCAATGGTAGTGTAAGGCCATTAGACTAATATTGTAAATATATCATTCTAACGGGAGGGAAGAAACATATTCAGTATCATAGTCTCATGTGCTTTTGTTTTAGGACACAAAAATTCAACAAAACCCGTTAAAATGATTTCTATTGCTGGCCTTTGCGGACAATTTTGTCCCCATTGGATACAACATATTGCTTATAATGAGAGGTTTACATCATATGCTAAATATAACTCTGGTTGCAGGATCACTCGTTGTTTGTGGGGTCTTATGCCACGGTTTCATGAGGAATCATTCAGAATAAAAATATCTCACGGGTCAAACAAAATTTGGAACAGTTAAGCTTATTATGTTTCCAGGTAGCTTACGGAAGCCATGTCTTATTGAATTTGCCTTCCTCAGAAAAGGCCAAAACTTTACAGAACACCCCCCTCCCACCACCACAGAAATATGGGACTTGCAGTTTTTGACTCAGGAACAGAAGTTGGGTCAAACCCTCCCCCCCCCCAACCAAAAATATGTGACTTTGTAATTTTGCCAGATTTGGACTCGGGGAACAAAAGTTGGGTGAACAACCCCTTCCCCCGAAAATATAGGACTTTGTAATTTTGTGAGTTTTGGACTCGGGAATAAAAGTTGGAAAGTAGGTAATCATCCCCTACCCCTGAAAATATAACTTTGTAATTTGTCAGTTTTGGCTTCAGAATGACTGGTAATACCCGGGAACCATCTTAAGCCCCGGTCCGGGGGCGCCTCGTTAAAAAATTGAAAGGATGACATTGTATGATTAGAATATAAAGCCAAATGTAAATGTCATGTAACAACGCTGATATGTAATGTTATTTAATTGAATAGGGAAATGCACCCAGACAAACCTCATTGTGACCTTGTTTCTGACATGATCATGATTCGAACATTTAGGAACTGTATTTTAAAATTTGTATTTAGATCTTTGAAATATCAAATCAATTATGGGTGTCACACAGGACGCCTGGAATATGAGACAAACATGCAGGCGTGAGTCACAGGTTGTAAAATTAACAACAATGTTGCACGTACTTAAAAAATAACAATGGAAACCACAAGGGAAAGACACTACCAGAAAGCCTATTTTTTATTCAAGGGTCACGATTGCGCTCTTAGCGACTTGGATATCTTTACGGTCTTTCATTTTCAAAGTAGATTTCCTCTACCTGAGGAATTCATACATGCAAATGTATCAAAACATTGTAAAACTCGAAAGGACTTTGCTTAAGCCAACTCCGACATTATGAAGTCTACTAATCCGTGAGGTAACAAATGGAACCAGGTTGGGTACGCTGAATTCAAACACGCATAATTCGAAGTTTCATTTAATTAAAAATTTTGGCCTGATCTTTGCTGCAATCTTATAATAATATGTTTAACTCTTTCGTATTCTTGACATTCGAAAAAGTGATCATTTTGGAGGTGGTCATGACCGGGCTATGAATCTGGCTTTATGACCAAATGATAAATGCATAATTATTTAAATCTTAGAAGTGCTATCTAATCTGGACACATGTCTCTTCTATGCTAAGGATGCTTGAGCCATTCAGTATACTTACTGGGACAAGGGGTCAATTTATATCAGAAGCCTCAGTGAGAAAAACAGGTCAGATAGTGATTTCAGGGTACCTCTGTGTGCAAGCTACTCAGTTATTAGATGTCAAATACCTGAGTGTTCCAGATTATAACCACTTGTAATGTGTTACCAGTGAACACATTAGAGGGTGATTGGGTAGAAAAGAAAAGGCAGCATTCTCCATCAAATATCCATTTGTCTACCCATTTAGGGGGAAGGATGTGCATAATTTAGTTCTGAATTGAATGGTACCATTGGGGGTCTCTACAATGAATATTAAAGGAGCTAGACCATTTAAGTGTCCCAAGGTATGAAAGTACTAAAAAGTGCAATTTGACACTGAAAGAGTTCAAATGCATGGTTAATCCAAACACAGTTAATTCAAAGTTCCACAAATTCAAAGTGATTTTAACTCTTGTCTAATTCAAAGTACGTCTAATTCAAAGTTTTAATTCAAAGTATGCTGTAATTCAAAGTTCTAATTCAAAGTATGTTGTAATTCAAACATTTCATTTAAAGTGTTTTCTTGTCCAAAGTTTTAAACCAAATTTTAGTGTAATTCAAAGACTTTGTATTGATCAAAGTCAGAGTTTGAGTTTATTTCAAAGAGTCAATTGGAGGGAGCCATAAATCAAAGAATTAAAGTAATTCCTAATTCAAAGTTTTAAACCAGAGTAATTTCTAATTCAAAGTTTTAAACCAAAGTAAGTTCTAATTCAAAGTTCTATACTAACTTTGAATTACAGAGAACAATTTAATTCAAATTTCCACATATTTCAAAGGAAAACATTGCTGACAAATCACTTCGAACTGTTCAAAGTTGAAAACCAAAGGAAGTTCTAAGTTCCATCTATAACTTTGAATTATAGAACACAGTTTAATTCAAATTTCTACCTATTTCAAAGGAAAACCTTGCTGACGAATCACTTCGAAGTAACCGTGCCAAATGAAAATGAATAACACTGGTGTCTTATTCACTCTGCACGTTGAATTTCACTTCTCTAACTTAAACTTCAAATCATGTTCTCAGAATTAACCAAAATATGATCATGCACAACTTTGGTTTGTTTTGTTTTGCATTTGTCTGTTATGCAAACCTGCCGATAATTGTGTAACAGAATGCAACAGGAAACCTCAGAGCGGTTTAATTGTATATTGTACTGTTTTTCACATCGGTTGTTACAACGTATAAATAATGTTTTACATTTATATGTCCTGAACAAGACTTCAGGCTACTATAGGTATGGTGGAAACTAATTAAATCGTCAACAAAAATGTCAGTTTTGCGTTTTATCAGTTTTCTGGTGATCAGATTCATTGGTTTCTGGTCTGAGTCAAACAATTGGACACGGAAATTGGACTTTTTCGTTTGAAGTATTTATCTCCATGTTGCAACATGATAAAAACAATTATTTAGACATGAACATTACAGCGAATGCATCTGCATTAGTACTTGCAACTATTCCATAAGATACAATGCCTCATAGGTTACGCTTGTCACGTAAAATAACAACCAGAACATAACTACCTCACGACACTTATATTATTATGCCATATACATTGAAAAATGATATATCAGCATTACACATGGTAACTCCAAAAATACATTACGCTAACCTAATCAATATATTAAAAAGGAACAATTTGGTTAAACTTTGGATCATACCCTAATGATAGAATACAGTTCGGTTCCTTCATGCATGAACAACTTGCATGAATTATTTGATGGTGTTATTTTACGAACTTTGGCCGTGAGGTGGTACCCCTGACACTGAAGTTTTCATAACTAAAATTTGCCTGTAATAAGGAATTATTTACTGTCTGTTAAGTAAAGCAAGTCACTTGATCGTCAAAAATGGCAATTCTCTTTGATCATTCAAAGAAAGGTCGCGAACGAGAATCCCCTTCAAGCGTTGTTACGCCAGTGGAAGTTCCAAGAATGAATATGATTCTACTCGTTACCATTTCGGCAATATTAAACATTTCTTCAAAAGATTGTGAATTAAACCAGCAAGCAAATCAGGCCAATAACATGTTTTGTATGAAGTCGAATTGAAAATTGTTATGTAATGTTTCGCAGCTACTCCATACAGACATTTCAGACATGTTGCCAAGGTACTTGGTTCAATACTAACATACAATGCTCTACAAATATTTGTCTTTGATTCTGTACGGCAGCCATGGTCTATTTGATATAACCATCAGACAACGAGGGCAAACTTTCACCCTCAAAGTCCCTGTGGCTTTGCTACCCACATAAAGACAGTATCTGGGTTAAGAATATCAACACATTTCTGGGAGACGAGGCTTTCACGTTTTTCCGTCATCTCCAACTGAAAAATTGCCACTTACGTTGACTTGCTAGCTTTGGTATCAAATTGTACAGACACATTTTAACAGAATGGTTTACCGCACGTTAATGTAAGGTCAGCATGAATGGTTGGCTGCTTCAGCATGACAATCACAGTGCGCTGTGCGACAGTGAATAGGGACGGCACCACCAGTCTGTGCAAGGTGACTTAGCTCTGAGCCCCCCAAGTATCACATGCGTCGAGTAACTTGTGTTTAATTTCATTAATAAAGAAAATCAACTGCTGGTAGTTTCCCAACAGTTAGATGCATCATCAATTTTGTATTATTAAATCCCAGATTACCATGGAAATAAGATATTTTTGTATCTTTCCTCTTTTCAGTAAGTTTCGATGAAATTTTGAATGAAAAGAAACAAGTAAAGGGTTGTTAGGAGTGCACAAAATCGACCTTTGTAAGTAACAGATGAAAAACAAACATAAAAAGGTACGCAAATATGACCTGTTACCAGAGTTAAAACTCTAAATGGTCGGATTTGGTGAATTAAAATGAGGTTCACTGAGATGAATAGTTATCACAAAATTGAGAACGAAATTCCCGTTTTGTAATCTTCACATGGATACATCACGGCTGTTCACATAGAAAATTACTGATGTCGTATTGTACTCACCGTTAATTGCTGCCTAATTCCTGGACTGTAATTGATTCAAGCTAAGGGCAACAAAAAGCTCCTCAGAACTGGAGATGGGAGACGGGAACACCCTGGAGATGCTGGTTTAGTCTTGCGAAGTCAGGGGTCGGAAAACGGAAAGGTACCAGAGCACTTTTTTGGTATCACTCGACCGTGACGGTAGCAAATGGATATTAAGTTCGGCTAACTTTGAGCCAATGAATGGACGCGATGGCGATCATGTGATCTAGATACCAGGGAACCCCTGCACGCATCTAAAGGTCAAACTGAGTGAAGCGATACTTTTGTAGTGAATTTTGTCATTCAGAAAGGCCACCGCGTTTCAGGCATAATTTGTGCAATTTCTCCGGGAAATCTCCACATACACCAGTGAGCTCAAAATTCTTTTCAAAAAGACTATACTCTTTCCAAAGAAGGGTCATTATGACAATGACAGAATACAAAAATTAAAGTTAATTTTGCTCTTACGCCTTCTGTAATTGTAGCTCTGAACAAAATTAACGTTTTAAAAAACTCGTGAATGGCAAAAGTCAATGCGAATCCCTCCAGTTGAAATCTTGCCATGATGTGTTTCTAATAACTGCATTTCTATCAACAGTGGAAAATATAATGTTTGTATATTTATATTTTTTGAGAAAAAAGTTTAATCCATTTCTTTTTCTCAAAGAGTTATTTATAATTTGCGCAAGCACACACATTTAGGCGACGACATACTTGCTTACAAACTGCAAAATTGATGCAACTTTTTGCAATAAATCATGCAGTTTATTTTAATTCCAATTTTTTAAACATCACGACGTCTTTGCAACAAATGTTGAGAGATGACGTCATTTGGTGGAGAGTTTCCAATCGTTTCTTGGACAACTAACTCTCCCAATGGTATTTACAAATACACCATGTTTTGGTGGAGAGTTTCAGGAAGTTTCATAATCATTTCTTAGATAACTGACCCTACCAATGGTATTTGTAAATACACCATAAATACAAGTGATAAGTTTTGGTGGAGAGTTTCAGGAGGTTTCATAATTTCTTAGATAACTGACTCTGCCAGTGTTACTTGGAAAGACAACGATCAAGTAACATGGTTTGGTAGAGAATTTCAGGAAGTTTCATAATCATTTCTTAGATAATTGACTTGACAATGTTATTCGCAAAGACAGCACACAAGTGATATGGCCTGTTGGAAATTTCCAGGATATTTTGGGATAACTCTGCATAAGCGATTTGTGAAGATTTCTTGACCAAGAAGAAAATCTTTTTTGTGATGAATATATTTGTACGTTTTGATCGTTTCTTGCAAATATAATTGTTGCAGTTACGGAAAAAATGTCTTTAGTGTGGATGGTACACAACTTTAAAATTTCATGAATTTCATGCATAAATAAATTAGGCATTCACCTAACTGGACCTTCAAAAACAAACTACTGTGTGTGAATTTAACACCTGCTTGTTGAGAAAAAATGCAAAGAAAATTTGTGAATTTAATGTGTGGCTTTACACAACGTCGCAGTGTCGAAAACACGGTAGAATATTTCAAGCTGACCAATAATCTCCAAATAATATTTATTTTAGCTTAAAAACATTACTGAGTCTGTAAATCACGAATTCTGAAAAATAGGACACAACGGTCAGAATCAAATCCACTTCCCCAACCAGTGTGAATTGCAGCGAAGTTTACATTCTAAATGTGCGCAATGACCACAACGGTCGTCGTCCATGCCAATCTTGATCGCAATCCCAGCGTGAAAGTAATGATACGGCCTTTAGTGTAGGGAGTATACAGACTGGTACATCATGTCTCCATTCCCAACGCTGGCACAAGGCCCAAACCCAAGTCAATGTTCCATGCAATAGGGATAGCCTCAAATACTCTAACCGCCGTCATTCATGTATGGGGTTGCACACGTTTCTTTGATTGATGTACCTTTTCGAGGGTACTATTTGGGCACACTTGACTTCATTTGTTGAACCATGTGGATCTGCGATACCGGCCGGCTTTCGCAGAAGTCCAACTCAGATTTGCATTTGTATTTTCAACCTTTTAATTGCGAGAATTTTATTTGATTAAAAAAATTGTAGTGATACTTAAAGAATTGTTTTTTGAAGACAAGTTTGGGAAAATTTTCAAATTTGTGACTGTCACAAAGTTCGATGGACATTTTGTAGTCTAAAATGTCCGTAGGTAATTGTATCTATTATTATTAGTTACTGGATCTATCTTCACATCATAAATTGGATTTAGAGGATTTAGTATTAATTTAACAACAACACAATATCATTCTTAAAAGAGAAGCTGATAAATTATTGGAATACTTCGTTTGAAACGAAGAAAGGGAAGCATTCTGTTTCAGGGAATAGGGAAGGGTGAACATCATTGGGAATTTAAATATGGTTGGTTGCAATTAAGGTTGGATTTGTTGGTATATAGATAAATGACATGTAGCAGTCTTGACTATTGGGTAACAATATTTATGCAACGCATTGGTCGATCGAGGGGAATAACGCCGAGACGTCCTCTTGACCCAAATTACTTCATTTTCGTGGCTCTTTTGTTACCACTGATTCTCAGTAATGACAGTAAAAATTTATTATTTCTGGTACGAGTCTGTTACCAGTGATTCCTAGTAATGAGAGTAAAATATTTCTGATATGAACGTGGACTCTTCTTCTACTAATTTGTTGTGATATAATTTGCCAATCGATGTTTAAGTTGGGTTTCAGAGTTTTCCTTTTGGTTTTAGAAAGTAGAAGAGAACTGTGGACACTATTTTTTAGCTCCCATGGACAGAGTACTTCCATACACTATGCTTATGCACACAGTGATCAATGGGGACCAAACATTGCAAAACTCGGGAAATTTAAACATATTTAAAATTTGAACAGAGTTGGGGGACATTTAGTGGTTATCTTGGATCTATTTTCTGACAGCCATCTTTGCTCCTGATATCCACTTTTTAAGTAGGTGACAAGAGGGAATTTGACATTTGAAGCATATTTTGAAGTGTTTACCCAATATGGAAGGAGGATATCCCAGAACGTTGAATGTTCATCATTTGTTGCCAATGGTTACAATTAGTTGCCCTTAACAACCACTTATTTAGTGGGTTATAATAGGCACTTGTAGTTTAAGGTAGTTTGAGCATGTTTCTGTAAAATAAACTTGATGCATTTAGTTCAGCACAAAAAAGAGCAGCTATTTTGCTAGCGAGCCACCAAACTGAAATCCTTCACTCCTTGATATTTATCATGAGCAGTTCGGTCCATAATTTCAGACAAGAAATATAAGTTTTGGTGCTTAATTTTATGAAATGTAAAATGCTAGTTCTGTTCAGGATCAGATTTTTATTCTCTTGTAGCAATCATTTTCTTGTGACTAAGCTAAGTTTTTTTTACAACTGTGCTCAAAACTTCACCGTCGATCAGAATTCAGACGAAACAAATTGGAAATGAAATTGTTTTCCAATTTCATTTTCCAGAAAATAATTACAGTTTTGTATAATCTGTAGACTTTCAAAATTTAGCAAACAGGCCTTAGTGTCGGCCATAATATCATGTGGCTGCTCTGGGACTGATGAATTTATGACTTTTTGTGGAGAAAAAGAGGTGTCACGTAATAACACTGACCGCCACTAGTTTCTGGTGGGACAGCAGACATCTCGATTATGATATCCTTTGCATTCAATAACTAATGTGTTTGACGAAGATCCGAGAGATTATATTTCCTAGAATGGACAGAGTGCCATGCATGGTATAAAGTGCCAAAACACTCTGTTTCTGTATCTGTCGTTTTATTATCGTCCTCATTCCGAAGGTGTGCATGAAGGTTATGTTTTCAGTTTGTTTGTTCACTAGGGGTTACCCTGTATCTGGTCCCAGCTCCTTGGGTGGGGGGAGTACCCTAGTCTCTGGTCCCAGTTCCTTTCCAGTTGGTAATTCAAGGATAGGGGTACCTCTTCGGCCAGGATAGGGTGTCCCCTGGCCAGGATGGAGTACCCCCCACCCCACCAGGATAGGGGTACCCCTCCCCTGGCCAGGATAGGGATACACCCCCTCCCCCTGGACAAATTATGCTGTGGGGGTATGCCTCTTGCGGTTTTCGGTAGGAAGACTTTCTTGTTTACATTTTTGTTCACATAGCAGAATGCAGAATTGCATGCATAAAATTAAAATATGTTTACACATAGTTTCATGCAGCAGAATGTTAAATCGTAAATTAATGTTATTTATTCTTGTAGCCAGTCAAATGACTGAGTGAAGCAGCCAAAGTCTTGGTACATGTCTATCCAATTGAGGGTTGATCTGGATCTGGTAACAAGGATTCCACAACAAAATGCTCATTAATATTAATTAGTGGACTCATTGATGTTCATGAGTGGGGAATCCGTCAGCATTTTTCGGAATTTTGATAAATTGTATTGAATTATTGATTGACTCAAAATATTGTAAGTATGACAAACTTCATAGTTTTAGCTTTCATTTCAACGTAAATATTTTTGGAGACGGTCTTCTTCTTAACAAACAACCATCATATTCCTCACCCTATCCCATTGAACCCGACCAAACCTCATTGACCCTAACCACCCTCTGCGATAGTCTTGTGCGAAATTTTGGTTATTTTTTCTGCAAAAAGGACCACCGACCTCTAGTCTTATTGAATTCCATTCGACAGACAAGTAAGCAAAATAATCAGAATCCTGAGGATCTTTAGGATTCCGTCTGACAATTAAATCGGATACAAAAATGAACAGTAACATATCTTTTTTGCGGTCTAACATGGAATTAGACACGATTTAGCCATTCTTAATTTTCTACCATAACTAAACACAGAGAATGAAAGCGAATAGGAACAGATGTGATCCACTTTGAATAAGGGATATATGTTGCAAAAGCAAATGAAATCAAAAGATCCCAATGGTACATTTCCTGGAGGGACCAACCCTCAAGAGACCACATATTTGGCCAAAATTCTGTAAAAACTCTGAAATTAAAGAATTTAAACTCCTTGGGTGCACATATGATAGCACATGAGCATACCTGGTATCATATTCATAATCAAAATCATCATACCTGGTAGTGAGCCCTGCCCTCAGGTCAGATTTGATATCGTACATATAATTGGTGGCTCGTTTAGAGTCAGCTTAGTGATTGAAAGAGGGGCCCATAATATTTTGGGAAATATGCCTTGGCACTTTTATCATTCGTGAGACTTTGTTTACACAGAATGCTGTCATGATGTGTGTCAAAATGTCTTTTTGTAAAATAGCAACAGGCCAGAAATCTGTGAAAATTTAGACCTTCACATCGTAATTTTTCTGTCTCATCGAAATCAACCATTAAAAGTAGAGAAGTTCATGATGGGCGAAAAACAAACTAAGTGGGTGTGAACATATTTGGTATTGCTTTATTCGCCAGTGCCATTGATGTGAGATCAAAATAACAGCATTTTCTTTATTTTTATTGGAAGCTGAATGCTGTCAGTTTGTCGTTTGTGCACGAGTAGTGGACTTCTTAAAAGATACCACTAACATGACTGGTTTCATGTAAGTACAGTTGACGTTATGTTTGGCGATTGATCGGATTTGCAAGGGTACTGCTATTAATACCTTTGTCTCTATGCTCTCAAACACCATTGCATTTCATTGTTTCCTGTGAAATAATAAAACTAATAGAAATAGAGCTATTTAGAAGTTTGATCCTCTTCATTTCCTCCGCACAGGACTAGAACAGGTTGAGGAATGACTTGGTTGAGGATGCATGACCTGTTTTAATATTCACAAACCTTCACATGAAAGTGTTAAGCATACTTTTGCAAATGTTTGTGTGCAACACGCGATTCTGTTCTGTTCTCATATGAAAAGTTTTATGCCCGATAGAAAATCATTCTTTAGCTAGTAAAATTTTAAGTGCATATCATCCAAACATGCACTAGTAGTTTTGTTAGATACGCCACGGCTATTATCAAACATAAGCCTTGTGAGAGTCCCCTCACATTGCCATGTGAAATATGTACAGGCTGTGGTCACTAAACCATTCACGGAGAACACAAAAAATGTCTGCTTCCGTGTTCCCATGCACTTCCGCCTGGTACATATGGGTTAAAAATCCAAGCGCAAAATGACTCCCTGATGTATTTGGTGTAATTCTGACAAAATGATTTCAGTAACTAAATTAAATTCCTTGGAGATTTTAAACATTTTGTTGTTGTGGATGGATTGAGATTTTCACAGGGGCTCACGACCCTACCTTCCCAAAATGGTTGTTATTCCATTTTAGATCCTAGCTTTCTGCACACTGAAACTGCTTTTTTGTAGGACTAAAAGTAAGATACAAGTTGAATGTAAAGTGTATTTGTTAAAATTGCTGACTTCTCTAATTTTATAAGTTTTCCTGTATGATTTCTGATTCACCTGTTGAGTTAAAATGATTTCATTGTTTTCACATGATTTGAAATCATTTTGGATCATTTTTAATAATTTCACAACAAAATATAATCACAGCTGGAGTTTGTAGTAAGATGCCTTGCGTGCACTTAAAACAAGCAAGGAAGTCGTCGTGCTTCAAAGAAAAGAATTTGTATCTTAAGAAATCCGAACCTATCTTGTGAACCTAAATGAGGACAAGACGGCAATCTAAATATTTTATTCCCATTGAAGATCCCATTTTTATTGTAATATATCGTTTCTGTACCCCTTCAGTATTTATTAAAGAATACCTTTTGACGGAAAGTGAAGTAGTGGTAATAATTACAAAAATATGGCCTGAAGTGACTTCTTGCTGAACACACACTTATCTCCTCGAGTCAAAATACACAGAATATCAGGCAGTGAAAGTTTCACATGCAGGTGGCTCGTTCGCTCCCCCTTCGCTCCCCTTCGCTCCCTGGGCCTCGAATAGCCTCGAATCCTCGAATAGCCTCGAATAGCCTTGTATAGCCTTGAATCCTCGAACAGCCTCAAATAGCCTCGAATGTATATGAGGCCCTTTGCCTTCACTCCCCTTCACTCCCCTTTGCCCCCCCCCCTTTGCTCCCCTTTGCCCCCTTTGCACCCCTACCCTCAATAGCCCCGAATACATTCAAGGCTATGTGAGGCCCAGGCCCCTAATATATTTGGGGCTATTGAGGGTAGG
>JBCAUG010032454.1:0-10203 GCA_038406175.1 Haplosyllis leylae
ATTTGATACATCATGACCCAAAAGTGTCAAACTGCAAAGTACAGAGTGCACATGTGTCGATGAAGCTGGGCAACAGATGATAAAGTGACACACTTTCATATGTGCTCAAGTGTTGTCGGGCCCCCTATACGAAATTTTGCGAATAAGCGTGACCACTATAGTAGTCCATGGCGGTGTACGGGTTAATAATGGGTCACTATACACTGGGCACCACTTACCACGACCTAAGCTACAAAGTTTACACAATTACAGTGAACAGCCTGTTTTCTGTGAAGGAGGCTTCTGCCATTGATATCAATGTTAAAAAGTTAAATGATTACCCTTTACAAAGAACAATTTCTTTGCGTATTTCAACAGGTTGACTCGTTGTAAATGGCACTCAGTGTAATGTGAATTCATTCATAACGATCTGTGATGAGGTCAATAACCGATTGTGAAGATACATATATTAATCAGAACTTTTACGGATCTGTGAACATAAAGACGCTTTCTCATTTGAAATAAATAATTCCAAGTCATTTAGGAACTTGGAACTATTGAATTGAAAAAGGAGGTTAAGTACTTGGTGATAAGCTGAATCTGAGAACTTGCAGAAAACTTAGCCTTAATTAAAAGTTTATCTCCGATTAGTTAATAGACATCACCAGTACTGTCTCGCCACACACCCAAAAGCAAATACAGGTGGACCTGAACTAAATTTAGCTTTGAGAAGCGGATCCAGATATGAAGGGGTGGGGGCGGCACATGAAATCTTTGCTTAACCTATTTTATTGGGACCAGTATCTCCAGTAAACATCTGATTCCTGGACAGATTCTGAAAATGCTCAAATTTTAACTTGTCAACTTAAATAATATTTTAGAAACCCTTTTAAAAATAATTCTTTCTCTCCATCAACCACCTTTGGTCTTCTCGGCATTACCCTTACGATCTATATTATTTGTATATTTAGGCCCTTATGTTCTGTGAAATCTTACTGTGTGAATTGTTCATTTCTTTCCCTTTCGCGTCCTTTGCCTTCGTCAAATTGAATCTATGTAATGATAAATTACCTGTTGTTGTCCTTAGTGTTGCAATCATTGTTGTCCAGACAAAAGACCTGACTGCAGTTTTAAAGACAGAAACTTTATATTATGAACAAAACTACCTTATTCTAATTGTGATGCGCGTCAAACTTTATGTGAATATTTGAATATTCCTGTGCTAAAGTTAACCATATTTTGTCATTGGCCTAAGACTTTCAATGTATATTTGTCCAGCATTGTTCATTGTTTTAAAATATCACTGAGTGGGCAAAAGTGATCACATTTTAGAAGACATCTGCGATTTGTGACATATCCTATTTTATGGTAGACATGTCGCTTCTTAGTAAAGTAGTAAGTAACAATATTTGACAATTCCACTCTCAACAACTACTTTTGAAATCAATTGAACAAAGTGCAAGATGCAGACTGTCTATTCCAAATGCAAACAAATTTATTCCCTATTTCATAAATTGTGGCATTCTGGGAATGAATCAATCTTTACCGCTCGCGTATGTATTATGACGGGAGGTTAAGTTTTCACAGGTGTCTGTCTGTTAACAGTGGGAGGGAGGAGGGTACTCTGGGGCAACTCCCCCAGCCAGGGATGGGGTACCCCCAGCCAAGGATGGGGTACCCCTGGCTAGGGTTGGGTACCCCTGGCTAGGGTTGGTGTACCCCTCCAGCTAGGGTTGGGATACCCCCTGGCTAGGGTTGTGGTACCCCTCCAGCTAGGGTTGGGATATACCCTGGCTAGAGTTGGGGTACCCCTTGGTTATAATTGGGAGTACCCCCTGTCTAGGGTTGGGGTACCCCCCAGTTAGAGTTTGGGTACTCCTGCCTAGGGTTTTGGTACCCCCAGCTAGGGTTGTAGTAGCCCCCGCTAAGGTTCCAAATTTACCAGAAGTACATACAATCATGACAAATCAAGAGAAACAACACAAGACATTATTGAAATCTGCAAGTTCCAAACGAATTTATTCCCTATTTCATAAATTGTGACATGAGGCATTCTGGGAAAGAATCAATCTTTACCACTCACATATGTAGTATGACGGGAGGTTAAGTTTTAGCAGGTGTCTGTCTGTTAACAGTTGGGGGGGTGCCCTGGGGCAACTCCCCCAGCCAGGGATGGGGTATGCCCCCTGGCTAGGATTGGAATACCCCCAGCTAGGATTGGGGTATCCCTGGCTAGGGTTGGGGTACCCCTCCAGCTAGGGTTAGGATACCCCCTGGCTAGGATTGGGGTACCCCTTGGTTATGGTTGGGGTACCCCCTGGCTAGGGTTTGGGTACCCCCCAGCTGGGGGTGGGGTACCCCCGAGATAGGACAGCAGCGCAAGCACTTGCTACATGGTGGGCGGTATGCCTTTTGCGTTCACACAGGAAGGCTTTCTTGTTTAATTAAGTTTTCCCGCTTTTGGCCAGTTAATTTGTGCAGAATATTTGGGTAATTTTTTGATGGAAAAATGTAACTTGGCATTTATATTTTATTTAAAATAAATACCTGCTATTGCAATGCACCGGTGTAGTATCGTTTACCGACTCTCCCCCCTGTTTTAAGTGCGCACCCTCCCTTAACCTTAGGGCCAGAGGTCCAATTCTGCTGGCTGCTACCTTAACACTTTATTAACACTTAATTAATACACCATTTCCCCTTCTACCTTCTCCGCTGACAGAAACGTTTTTAATTAAAGTATGAAAAATTTTCTTGCAAATGTTACATAATTAATCAGGACTGATAATTTCAAGTTCATGATAATTGTAGTATAATTTTACTTTTCACATTTTATATGTTAATTAAAAGGTAAAATTTGACTTTTATCAATAAAAAGCATAGCAAGTCATCACATTAAATTAATTTCATTCTTTAAATAAGTTAGTTTAGATACATAAACTTAAATACCAAACATTAACTCTTCCCATGCCCACCCGAAATTCGTACCCGGTCACAGTGTGCTAACTACTACATATGCAGAACTGTGGAAAAACCCTGAAAAGTGCCTACTACATATTACATTTGTAGTTCCCTGGCACTGATAGGACAAAATAAGTGCTTTTACCAACATTGCATGCTCAACCTTGGCCAGATTATATCTAGATTAAGATCAAAATGTAGCTTAGATCTAGATCTATTTGTGGCTTAGCTCTAGATCCAGATCAAAATGCAGCTTAGATCTAGATCTATTTGTGGCTTAAAGAAGTGCTTTTATCAACATTGCATGCTCAACCTTGGCCAGATTATATCTAGATTAAGATCAAAATGCAGCTTAGATCTAGATATATTTGGGGCTTAGCTCTAGATCTAGATAAAAATACAGCTTAGATCTAGATCTATTTGTGGCTTAGCTCTAGATCTAGATCAAAACACAGCTTAGATCTAGATCTAGTTGTGGCTTACCTCTTGATCTAGATCAAAATGCAGCTTAGATCTAGATCTTTTTGTGGCTTAGCTCTAGATCTAGATCAAAATACAGCTTAGATCTAGATCTATTTGCAGCTTAGCTCTTGATCTAGATTGAAACATAGCTTAGATCTAGATCTATTTGTGACTTAGCTCTAGATCTAGATCAAAATGCAGCTTAGATCTACATCTATTTGTGGCTTAGCTCTAGATCTAGATCAAAATGTGGAAAGCTTACTGAAAATATTGTGTTCTATAAGCAACTTAGTGCTACATATGTAGTTCTCTTGGCACTTAGTGCTGGATGTAAAATGGCAGAATGTAGTGGTACAGAAAGAACAGAAGGGTAAATATACCTGTGGCACTTAACAACATCCACAAAATTTCTGATATTTTGGAATTGGGCATGGGAAGAGTTAAGACTTTTAAAATAATTTAGTTGTAAAAAAAATGTAAGATTTACGAGAAATGGGTCCCACTCACAACAATTAAAATGGTCCGGGGGCCTAAAAAGGGAGGGGGTCACTTAAAAACACCACACCGGTAAGAAAGGCATTTTTGTGTTACAAATTTGAAATATTTGCTGAACGAAAAAATTGTCAATTTAAGAAATTTGCGATACAATTTTAAAACCGAAACTCGAATAATTTCTTTTCATTTAGACTAACTTGGAATATTTATTCGTCGTAGAACAACCCAAGGATATTGTCCATAGTATTTTAAGTGATGAGAATTTGGCAAGGAATTAATTCTGAACATCACGATTGATTATCAGATGACACTTGTAGGATCTTAAACAGAAAGATCATACATTGATACGTTGAAAAGGGTCATTTCTTATCACTTGGTCACAGAATCTACCATAAAAGGCTCATGAAACAAATCTGAACAGATAAAGTAGATCACATCATCGGTTGTTTAATTTATTTAATTAAACTCAATCTTGTTTGAATATCGGATATATGAGGTGATCTGTCACAATGTCTGTTGCCAACGAAATACAATTGCAATCTGTAAAGAAAAGAGAACCTACATCTTTTGGCGAAAATCAAGTCACACCAGGTATTTATACATTAAATTGGTCACTTAATTTTCAATTAAGATATCACTCTGAGGGATGTTCAGAAAATCCGCGTGATTTTGAGGAGATCAGAAAGTACATTTTGGTTTTACAACCGTGTTTTTCACAAAATAGCTAAAATTGGAAGTAATGGAAATATTGGCATCGGAGGCTTTACTACAAAAATTCTAGCAACAAAATATTATCCCAGTGAGCATTGAACCTGGGACCTCAGCCATTTGGATATGATGCTCTCCCCTCAGGGCTATTGCAGCATATGCTACTTGGAAGAGCTAAGATCTTTATATGGCCACACTCTATTGGTTCTAACTAAATAATCTATGTCCAAAATTGAAGTGGTGCAGGAACAAGAGACAATTTAAGGATACCCAAGTAGCATATGCCTCAATAGCTCAGAGAGGAGAGCATTAGACCTGAATGGCTGAGGTCCCAGGTTCAATACTCACTGGGGTAACATTTTATTGCTGGAATTTTTGTTTTCATGTGGTGAAGCCTCTGATGCAAATGTTGCCATTGTTGTCAATTCTGTGTGTTTGTGAAAAACTCAAATGGTTGTACCCTGTCCTGGTCCTGGCGGGGGTGGGGGTGGGGGTGGTGTGGGGCAGGGGTGGAGTAGAGGGTACCCTGTCCTGGTCTTGACTCAGGGAGAGGTGAGTGGGGAGGGGTACCCTGTCCTGGTCCTGGCCAGGGAGGAGGGGTGGGGTAGGGATGTGGGCGTAACCTGTCCTGATCCTGGTACCACCTTCCCCTCCCCGAACAGATACACCCGTGAAAACATAACCTCCCGCCGTACTACGTACGCGGACAGTAATTAGGGAGATCCGACCTATGTTGGAACTGATTCAGTGATGTCTCTGATTTTCAACACTGCACATGCTCAAGACCCATCCTTAGGTAGTACTTGAAAAATTCCAATGTAGGTTGGGTCTCCTTAATATAAAATATATTTGTGTAATATTATTTCTGGAACAAAGGTATTCTGTAAAAAGACTATTTTCTAATTGACAAACATTGTAAAACACTAAACGTATTTTCTGATCCCTCCAAAATCACACAGATTTTCAGAAATTTACTAAAGATGGATATGGACAATTTTTATGATGGCCACCGCGGCCACCCGTGGTACCAGAGCCCAACACACTATGAGGTGATGATTTCCGCTGGGATCTTTTTCGTTGTTGCAGGCTGGTAAAATAAAATAAACCCATTAATTCTTGTACCGTGTAACGTAAGTCCAGTTTCTGCATTCTCACCGTTTTAGGATATGAAGGAGAGACAGCAATCCGACATAGGACGGGCTACGGAAATTCTGGCTTCACGCCGGATCATCCTTCTGATGTTCGTTTCTGTTATGGAACCAAGTCTTATGATTTTAGTTTGTTAACTGTCCATAGCTTGAATAAAAATATATTTGAAATTATGGAAAAGCAGTGGGTTTGATACTTAGATGAATAAAACTTTTTCCCTTGAAAACTAACATGAGAAAATGTTTTTTAAAATATTTAGGATGGAGTATTCACTATCACCCAAGGGAATCACCAGCCCATTCAGGTTCCATCTGTGCCGCCTCCATTGTACGAAGAAGAAGAAGACGACGACGACTTTACCCCCAACGCTTTCAGCCGAAAAGTAACTTCAATTCAGAAGCGCCTCAAACACACCTACACTTCGTGGGAAAAGGTTCTCTGGAGAGCGTTTTACGTGATAATAGTGCTATTGTACTTTGCATATTTCGGTTATGCCATGCATTATCACTTTGGAGATGAAGGAAGCATTAGACTACTGTGGGTGACGTGTTTGGTCGTGTTTTGTGTCCTGTTGTCCATTTTGTCTAATTTCTGCGGAAAACAAATCGGACAAACTCTGCGGCCGTGTATGGATTACATGAAGAAACACGAAGAACGCATATCCTGGTGAGATAAAATCTGTTCGACTTTTGTAAATCAAAATCTGTCAGCAGATGCGAATATTGATTTGATTTGTTTTGATTTAATTGAAGTCTTTTGTTTTTTTGGTTTTAATTGAATGTGATGATAAGCTACGATCACTAAAAGCAATTCCCACTCCTTTTTTAATTCATAAGGAAGTGCTTTAGAATCATTGGATAGTTTACTGTAAAATATTGTATTTAATATTGTCTCATAGCAATTTTTTTTCATTTGTTAGTTTTGAGTAATTAAGTATCATTGAAAATTTAATGGTTGTAATGGTTTTGCTATCAACATGGAAGAAACTAGATCTAGATTTTGTGGGAGTTATCCCTAAATGATTCAAAATAAGACTTATTTCGAATGCAACCTGTCCCTTCTGATGACACTGCGCAAAATTTTCCTGACCAGCGTTCAATGATAATATTTTCCCCACTCAGTGATATTTTAAAACATGAATAATATGGGACAAATATCAATTGAAGGTCTGAGGCTAATGGCAAAATATAGTAAACTTTAATTCCAGGATAGTGGTGTCGATCCTGTTTCTCTTCATCATTACATTCGTGCTGGTGGATGTCTTCGTGGTGTCGGAGGAGCCATACAATCTGGTTCCAGCATCTGGAATCATAACCTACATTCTTCTCCTTTATATATTTTCACACAATCCCTCTCGGGTAAGATATGTTTACCAATTATCTATTTGAAAATCTTAACATGCGTCAAGTGGCATACTTGAAAGACCTGTTTGACCTAACATTTCAATCAGCTTTTTGAAGTGCTGAACCCTTTCTTGTGTTGTCTATCGTACACAATAAAGTACAAAGCAGTGTAAATAATATTCACATTAGCGGGTTGAATTGACGGTGTTCCCGTCGCCCTCCTGCAAACCACTGAAATGTCTCAATATCATGGCTTGTAGCGGAATTGTTGGTAACACACGGGATTTGTGTCTTCTACCGAAAATCCTGGATCCGCTACTGCTGCAAGTTTATTTTAAATTTGAAATATCATCATTGCATATATTTTTCAACCGGTATATATGTGTACTCAGGTGAGATGGAGACCCGTGGTGTGGGGTTTAGCGCTACAGTTTCTCTTTGCACTGATTATCCTGCGTTGGGACGCGGGGTACGAGGCTTTCAAGTGGCTTGGAGACAGGGTGGCTGAGTTCCTGGCGCACACCGACGAGGGATCAACCTTCGTGTTCGACGATATCAACGCGCATTTCTTTGCCTTTGCCGTTAGTAATGGTCTTGTTTAATCACGCGAAATAGATGATTGTAAACATGGCTACTCCACATGAAACGTTTATTTGCCACGTTTGTTGATTTCTCGTGAATACCTTGTGAATTTTGGTGTTGATGCAAGATGAACTTTTACTCCAGGTGTTGCCAATCGTGATATTCTTCAGTTCCTTCATATCAATGATGTACTACTTGGGAGCAATGCAATTTATTATCAAGAAAATTGCCATCGTAATGCAAGTGTTGATGGGAACTACCGCTGGAGAATCACTTAATGCAGCTGGAAATATCTTCATTGGACAGGTATCCGAAGCACTTTGTAGTCTGAAGAGATCTAATTGAGTAGGACATTTTCTGCCACTTGATTGACGCAATTCGTTAAAAGAGTCAGCAGAATAACAACTTTTGTTATATAGTTTGACTTTGGGGGTCAAGGCTCATCAGCTGATGTACCTTTATTAGAATCTAGTGAAGGTACACGGAGAACCCCACTTAAATTCAGTAGAAAAACCTTGTAGTTTCACTAGCCTCATGTGACCCTGTGCACAAATCAAAATGGTATCCCATTCTACCCGAATTTTAATACAAAAACGAAATTATTCATTGGGTAAATAAATGATTTATTATGAAATTATTGCCAATGAACACTAGAAGTAAATGGTATATAAACTTTCCTGAGATCAAGTCTGATATATCACTCTTTTCACTGTTACGATTGGTAGATGAGTCTATTATTTCAGACAGAAGCTCCATTACTGATTCGGCCTCTCGTGGGCGACATGACCCGCTCGGAGCTGCATGCCATAATGACTGGAGGATTTGCTACCATAGCTGGAAGTGTGCTTGGTGCATACATAGCATTTGGGGTATGATTTCTCAAACATGGAGTGTTCATTAATATGTACAAATGTTCAAAATTTGAATGACACCATTTACGAAACAAATGTAAATATCCAAAAGGACGAAGAAAATTTGTGGTGTTCAAAGTTAATTTTAAGAGGTAGTTTGTTACTTCTTATTTTAGGTTCCAGCCAACCACTTAATTTCTGCCTCCGTGATGTCGGCGCCTGCAGCACTTGCCATGTCCAAACTCTTCTATCCAGAAACTAAGAAATCAAAAACTACAGCCAAAGATGTTGACGCCATGGAAGCCAGGTAATAGTCAGGGGTAATACCTCGGAAAAGTTTGTTCCAATATCTTATTCCTCAATCCAGAATAAATTACCGCAACAATTAGTAAATTTGTTTTCATCTAAAAAAAGCAAACAGAATGTTGTCAACAGATGTTTTTCAGTCCTGAGAGAAACATCATAGAAGCGGCGTCAGCAGGCGCATCTACTGCCATCGCTCTTGTGGCAAATATCGCCGCCAATTTGATAGCTTTCATCGCTCTTAAGGCCTTCGTGGACGCCACGTTAACTTGGTTTGGAGAGAGAGTAGGAATATTTGATCCTCCGCTCACATTCGAGGTTTGTATTGCTAGTTGTAGCAACATAGATAGCTGATGTCTGCGAATACGTCAAATTGGTTTGTCAGGTATGGACAGATGTCATTTGGTTTCACAATCAAGCTGTATATTTTCAACTTATTGTACACCTTTGCATGATGCACGAACTTAGCAAAGCACACACTGGTATTCGAGTTTTTCTATAATTCGTCATTTTCTGCCTAACCCTGCCAGTATTGACATTCAATTCAATTTAATTCAGGGTCTGGCAGAATATATTCCATTTATAAATGTTGGGTTTTGTTAAATTTAATGGTAGATCTAATTAACATTAAATATGTACTGAAAAGTACCCGAATTTCAGCTTTGAGAGCCATTTCAGTAAGTCAGGAGTTCAATAAGAATCCTTCATAAGAAGCTGTTCAATTTATATTATTTTGTCTGTTCCAGTTGATCAGTTCGTACGTGCTCTATCCATTTGCTGTTGTGATGGGAGTTGATCCCGGAAGGGACTGTCGCAATGTAGCGAGACTGATAGGTATGTCCTTTTACAAGTAACAATAAAATGTACAAATGTATCAGGTAAATTGTAAGCATTGCCAAGAACAAAGAATTTCTAGAAACAATGTGCCCGCTCTCTTTACGCCAATTGCTGGTTGAAGGTACACAGTGCACCATTTCTTGATAAGACAAATGACTAGCTGCTTGTGTGATTATTGGTTGGAAATATACTCAATAATATGTAATTTGGACAAATGCCAATTTGTTCACGATTTTTCATCATACGATTTCTCATGCGTACAAGGACACTGAATAATTAATTTCTCAACTTTAGGTGTGAAAACATTTGTGAATGAATTTGCTGCCTATGACGAACTTGGTAAATTAATTGAAAACAAAGCTACCTTTTACAATTGGACTGAAAACTGGAACAGGACGTGGAGCTATACTGGAGATCTGGATATAACTTTCTATCCCGACAATGTGAAATTCAACACAACTGATGTTTTATACTATGGCTACATACAAGTAGGTGACACTGCATTTTTTGGAAAACCAGTGGCGGATCCAGGATTT
>JBCAUG010032465.1:0-10202 GCA_038406175.1 Haplosyllis leylae
GCCATTTAAAAAGTGAATTTTTAGTACATTCCTATAGAGATGACAATTTTCAAATGGCCATAACTCTGCAAATAAGCGAGATAGACACATGGTTCAAAATGACAAATTCTTACTTATTTGGACTCTACATCAAAAGTTGGGCCCCCCAAGTACAAGCTGATTCATGCGGTGCGACACAATTCTGATAAGAATTCTTGTTTAAAATCTTATGTGCAGTTGACCTCACAAGGACATCTCTGAAGCGTAGATATATAGCGGAGTATTGAGAAGTTAAATGTATTCATTAGTGTTTGTCTGCTTTTCCGTTCATACTTTTGAGCCTCCCGCCCTGAACACTTGGGAAAAATATTCAAGTATGCGAGACAATTCAACCATGATTTACCATACATCAGTTTTGAAATTTTTGGTTGTCAGGAAAAAAATCTGGCCTTTTATTTAGTTTAATGTATTCTCTGCTTAAATCTGAGGCGAAAATATTACCCTGAATTTAAGTTATACTGGGACACTCAGTGGCAGTGCTACACGACTTAGACTGATTTAATGAAGACTTTTACCAGGTAAGTATGTGACCAAACTCACGCAATGTGCACATTGCAAAGGGAAAGGCTACAGAGTTTTAAATGAGACAACTAATCCTCTGGAAGCGGCACGGTAGAGAATAATTATTATGTAGGCTACAGAGGGCTTGTTCAGAGTGAACTTTGTTAAAAATACAAGAAAGTCCTCCTGCGTGAACGCAAGAAGCATACCACCCGCCGCGTAGCAAGTGCTCACTGTGTTGTCCAATCTGGTGGGGGGTACCCCCCCCCCCCAGGCTGTGGGCCAGAGTACCGCCCTGGGCCAGACCCCCCCAGCTATGTGTATGATCTGAGTACCCGCCCCACCCCCCACCTGTGGACAGTCACGCCTGTGAAAACATTAGCTTTCCCGTCGTACTAAGTGCGCGGGCGGTAATGAAAAACAAACTATCTAACATTGGTGCCACATTGAAACCCAATTGGAGTATCAGCTTAGTTAAATTAAAGTGGGGTGATTGTCCTGAAGAATATTGACAAACATTTTGTTAAATTCAGGTCGCCGCCCAGTGCAACAAGTCACGAAAACTGAGATATTAGTTTGAAGTTGTACCTCATCATTGAACACTGCTGTATCGTTAGCCTGTTGAACCCAATTAAACTATGGCTCAATGATGGTATTTGGGTGACGGTTTTATGAAATGCTCATTGGTCCATTTCCCCGTCATCAAGATATTCTGTTGGTTAACTCGGTGGCTTTCTGCAACTCATAATTAGAAGGGGATTAATGTTTTAAAATTATTTCATCTGAAATGTGTTCTATTTCACATTTGAAGCCCTCTGTAAGGTTTCAAGAAGTTTCACCATCCCAAGTTTGAGAAAAATGAGGATTACCATTGATATCAATGGAAGTTTGGGTCAGCTTTGTGGTGAGATTATGTATTATCTCCTCACGGAGACTATCTGTGATGCCAAGCGTCTGTACAAGCAAGAGAAATTCCTGCCAAAACCTGGGAATTTTTAAACCCCCGAACCCCCAAATGAAAGCAAACTTCTCATGGAGAACTTGAGCCCTAAGTCTAGGCCAAGATTTGTGCGGAACTTTGCCTTCCCCTGTTAGACACGTGGAAACTGTATTTTCGGACGTATCCTCTAGTTAATTGCTTTGTGAATGTTTCTTAAAATTTCCTAACATTCTCTGAACATAAAATTTGTCTAAGAAAGGGCGACGAAGATTTAAATCGCGTTGGGTAGTTCTGTTTTCTTCTGACTGAATCATTGTAACGGAAGTTCTCTCTTTATATTGACAATCCATCATCTCCCGAGCGGATCAAATAATTGTTAGTGAAATTGCGCCTGCCATTTCCCGTCATGGTGCGAATTATAGATTTAACATATTAATACTGCATGGTACAGGCATAGCTCAGGATATGCTATTTATGGAATGCCAAGATATTGTCATTGATCATTCATAGTTTCCGTAAATTTACCTATATAGATCTGGGCTTATTAACCGTGTCTGGCACCGTGGGGATGTTTCATTAATTTAATTTTACCAACTTTTCAGACATGGCTAAACTATGCCAATGTTTTAATGCACTCAAGAAAAGTCAAAAATCAATGACGCCGTGAAAAGTGTTTCCCAACAGGACTGCTGGCTCGTTGCTGTGTTACAAAAAGACTTTTTGACATAATGATGTCGTGATAGTGACATCATGATGATATACTGCGTAAACTATTTTCCACCAATGACCAAAGCCTAATGTAGCCCTACTTATCATAAAGTGGCTAGGCATCTCTCCAATCATCCAGGACCCCAAATCAATCACTAAGCCGACTGTGAACGAGCCAGCAATGAATCAGCGCCTCCTGCATACAGCCTGTCTTTCAACAGAAATGGCAGGATGTTTTCAAAATCTTTCGGTGTAAATTAACCCAAATACAGATTTCCTATCCAGAGGAAAACAGTAGTTGGTTTTGTGTTTCCTTTTAAGGTTTTTTGTTACTGGTTATTTTTTAGAGTAGCTGTCGGCATATGTCTGACTCATCCTTCTGAAGGAAAGCAAAACATCGTTTTCTTGGAATTGTACTTTATATTTTCTGTAAGTTATAAGAGATTGCAGCTTAAAGTAAAGTATGACAGCATTTACTTGAATTACCTGTTTTACTGTTTGAAAAACCACAGTTGAGCCAACAATCCACTCTATGAACAGTCCCCTTTGCTTTTGAAGGATATTGGATGTGGAAGGCATCACCATCTCTCATTTGTGAAGAAACTGCTGTCACAAATGTGCATAGTCACCGACTAAGCCTGAGGGGATGTCACAACAGATCACTGTAATTCAGTTCAATAAGCAGTATCTACACAGTCCTCCTGCTTGCCAGCATTCACACTACTATCAAGAAATATGTTGCAAATTCAAGCCCACGCAAGAGGCTGTCACTCCCAAGGTGATCTAGTAAAGCTGTGTTCCAAAAGCTGTAAATGGCTCAAATAGACCCAATTTAGATGGTTACAGGCACGCTGAACTTGAGGGTGTATCAGTTTCCCTTAACCAAGAAGTTCCTGTAGAATACTGATGGTACTTAACAGTCTTATGGTCCTACTTTCACAAGTGCATAATCTCTTTTATAGTATCAGGCTAACCACTGACATAACAAGCCATCTTGGTAAAATAGAGTCCAAAGACACACCTGTACATTAGAGGTTACTTGAAACAGATAACAAACAAGAAACTACTTTTAACTTATTGGGACCACCTCTTGCACCAACAACCAATGGGGGAGCTAGTGGGAATATCACTCATACTTTAATACTCACCCTTCATGTTGATTAGTTGACTCTTTATGTGTTTATGCTCCCCCTTACAGTCTAGAGAGCTTGTTCAAGAAAGAAGCTGTTTGTGTTCTTACATTCCAGGAAGAGTATCCAGAAGATACATTGGCAGACATTGCTAGGACTGTTACCACCTACCCTTATCACTGCCCCTAGCTGCAGTACCTTCAACTATTTGGACCTAGTGCACAAACTAAAACCCATGAACACTGTTGTCACCCCTCCCCCCCTAAAAAAATAGAAAGCTGAAGCCCCTGCCCCATCACCAAGGGTATCTAACCGGACTTGTTAAATATTGGTGACGTATTGAAAACAAATACAAAAAAAAAAACAATCGCTTAGCTGGTTAGAACACAGCCATACCATGCATCTTTAGTTAATCTTTGACCATTGATTTGAAATAGTCCTCTCCGAAAAGCAAACTATGATGGTGTACGAATTTAAAGATCCTGTGATAAAAATGAAATAAATACAAAGTCACGTGTAAGATAGACAGTCAGAAGAGTCGAGATTTGTCAGGTTCAATTGCAGAGTTGGAAAGTAAGTAACTTCTGCATTGGTTTTCATAAGAAAGTTGATATTTTTCCTGTGATTCTTACTAAAAATAGTTTTGATGGCACAAAAACCATATCCTTCGCCTTTGAAACAAAATAAACCGAAACTAATTTCTTTTCTTTATCACTAGATGTTTTGTTCTGAGTCTTGGAAGAGTGGTGTGAGATAGTTTTGATAACGCCTGATATTAGTTATTTGCATCATCTAAGGCATATCTTCTTTGGCATTTATCCTTGTTACAGTATTTTGCTTCAGTTGCTTTTAATTCTTCAGAAAATTTGCACTGTGTGGTAAAGTGTCAAAATACCACAGAAAAAGGCTTTCAATTTTGAGAAAATTAAAATGCTCTTTAGTAGATTGCTCAAATTTCGGGAATAAGCTTCAGAGCAAAAACTCTTTTCAAGGATTTTGTTCAGCAGAAATTCACGAAATGGTAACAGATTACGTCAAACCTGTCTTGTTTTTTCCTCTACATTCCTTCAATTCCCTTTGTTAAGACTTTTTCTTTTTGTGATTGATTGGTGTGTTAGATAGCGTCAGGCTCATTGATCTTTTATCGGAAGAAATATAATGTGCTAATTATCGGTGGAAACTGAAAGTATAGATCTCATTACGTGACGGTTGGGTGGCGGTTTTGGTAATTTATTGACGAAACATAGTACTTATTACACAGGCAACAATATTTTCTTGCCGCGATAGGAATTGATTGCCTCGTTGGTTATATTTGTAATGAAACACGAACCACAAGCAGATGTATGAAAAAGGTAAATATGTAGAACACTCAAGAGGAATCGTAGATTCCTCTTTGTGTTCTGAAATTTGTGGAATTTTTTTTGAAATTTAACAAACAATTCGGAAATATTAGGCTTAGCTGTACAACTATTGCGCAATTGATTGGTTTGTTGGTAATGTTCAAAATATTGTGTTTGTTGATTTGAAAGATAAAAAAGAGACAAAAGTATTGAAAATGCAACACCAAGGGTAACTTAATAATTACGCTAATGTGATCAGTAAAAGTAAGAAACTCAGAATGGAACAAACCTGGAGCCTGTCCTAATGTATGACTGCCTGATTCTTACAAAGTAAGGACGCATTTCCGTTCAGGACTATCTCCAGTATGCAAAAATATGATTTAATATTTACGCGAAAATGGCGGTGATTCTCTTAGGAACTTTTTATTATGTGCAAAACATGGGCTTTTCCAATATGATTATGTGTGACTGGTCATGGAATTGTCTTGTGTGTGCTGGAAGAAACGAAAGATCATAGTAGTATCATATTATTTTTGATGTAAGCTGTAGCAGTCTAACGTGTACAGTTCTTTTTTTCAGGTTTCAAGGATGAAGCCGCACGAATACAAGTGGTGTCCACTGCTACCTGGCGACTAACACCTGCTGGCTCCGTTAGCGGCAAAAACAACTTTACCAGTACTTGTTCTAACGGATAAGTACTGAGCGCAATGGATTCCAATCAAGAGCAAATTGTTCACACTAGTAAATCTCAGACGGACAATTAAGCTTTATCTTGAAAAAAAAAATGGACATAAAAAGTAAAAGCACTGCATGTGATTAAGAGACAATAAATATTCAAGAATCTAGTACCGTGTAGACAAGATCGGGGAGAATGAAGATCCCGACTTTTCACGCCGTTCATGGATCAGGGATCGAGCTGTCAGAAAACAATATGGTAGCCACGCGCAGTGGGGACTTCTGTAACGGAGTGGCATTCAGTGCCTCACCGATAAAAGTTGGGCAGAAAGTCTGCCTGGAACTGACCCACACTACAGAATGGAGCGGCGCTATACGGATTGGCCTAACGTCTTTTGATCCGGCAGGGCACGTCACTAGAACGTTACCGCGCTACGTATGTCCGGACTTGACGAATAAGGATGGGTACTGGGCCCGAGCGCTCAACGAAAACTACGCTGAAACCGGGAGCAGGGTGACGTTCTACACTAACTCAATAGGTAAGTATCTAGCAATATTAAATGTGTCTAGGTTTAGTACATAGTTGCAAATGAAACAAACACTAAGAGCATTAAGTTTTTAAAACAGAATATTCACTTTGGTAAGAATATTTTTATTACACAGGCCAAATGCACTATTTTGTGAACAAAGAGCACAAAGGTATATTGCTGAGCCATCTTCCTACCAACAAGAACCTGTGGGCTTTGTTCGACATCTACGGCAACACCGTCTCTGCTACTTTTGTACCTCCTGGTAAGAAGTGTCGCATTTTCATCGTACTAAAAATAGTTGTTTGAGAACTTTAACAGATATGCTTTCATTTTGCAAATGCTATTGAGATAAACATAGTTGTGCTTTCACTTTGCAAATGCTATTGAGAACTGAATTCACCAATATTGTGGATTTCACACTCTTGTGATCAATGTCAGCACAAGAATTCCAAATTGCCAATCAATACAGTAGTAAGCTAGTTCAATGCCACAAATCCTTTTCACTGAGTCCCCAATTTCAGACACGGCGAAGAAAACAGTTTCCGAGGTGAAAGACCCACGTGCAGACTAATTACAGCTACAAGCAGACCAGTTGGCTATATTCCCCCAAGAGCTTCTTATTATCTTTTTAATCTTTTCATGTTGTCTTAATTTGCAGAAGAGGCGCCGACAGAGATTCTTGCCCGCGGCCCTGATGCTATGAAAGCGTACCACAAGGCGTGCGAGAGTGGTACCCAAGCAGTGTTCCGTACTCGCCTCATGTTGGTGGGGCAGGACAGGGTTGGGAAAACCAGTCTTAAGAAAGTTCTCATCGGTCAAAGGTAAGTTTCGGACGTTCTCAGTTATTGCAGTTCTTCCCCAACCTCAGCTTTTCTCGGTTCGTAGAGTCAGCTTGTTCGACAGTTGAGAGGAGAAATGTATTTAGTGAGAGAGGATCTCAGTTGTATGCAAATTACCCAAGCCCCATGAGCCAACACCTGAAAGCTGTTCACATGTTATAAGATTCATTTCTGGTGTATTTTTTCATTTCCGAGGCACAAGTAGAAAGACATTTTAGTATCTTCTGTCACAAAGTAACATGATAAAGTAGCGTGGCGTGTTTGTTGCGTTGGCTAAACATATTATAAGAAACGAGATTCTTTACATTGTATGGACAAGTTATTCACCGTAAACATCAAGAATGATTTTGTTCTCACGTTTGAATCCCGTCCATGGCATCAGTTGATTTGTATTAATACTTGAGACTTGAAACCTTTTTGCACACAAGCGAAACGAGCGCACCATCATTACATGATTATAACTTACATCATTATTAAGCCTGAATTTCTGTTAATATTGTATACTTGGTAAATAGAGACGCTGAGGCAATACGGTTGTTTCTCCAAGTAATAGACATGGGCAAAAATCAAACCTAAAAAGGCGCCATTTAGTCTTGCCAATTTATTGCAAATAAAATGTAATATGCAAAAGCACACGGCTAGGTACATATTATGCCATTATGTCTATGTAATTAATTGAAATGATACATACACACGGACAAATGCATATTATGCCATTGGATCTGTGTGATTAATTGGTGATGATTTAAAAGTTTTCCTGATGACATCTCTTCATATTGTGGTACTCTTTCCGCATACAAGACGTGATGTGGATTTCGTCTAACAAATCAGCGTGACTACGAGCACAACACAGAATAAGACAATTTAACTTTAATTCACACCGAACTGTTGAAAAACATTAAGACATAAAGATCAGACTAAGCAAAGGCGAATTTTACTTGATATTGCCTCCACTCAATCTGACCAATACTTTCAATCTGTTTGGAGCACATCTGAAATGGCGACATTCCTATTTCTGTTCTCTCTCGACCGATGTGAATTAACCGCTGAAAGGTGCACTGCCAGTGGACTCAATTAATTCTATTCCTGAGACCATTTCATATTGTGTTCGTTTTTCATACCAGTGTGAATCAAATCTTCATGGATTGATATATTGAACAGAAATAGCGAGAGACTTGTGCCTGTCGAGCTGTCATAAACATTTTGAAAGAATTGTACGGTTCTTTTGAGGAATATATGGCCACAAGTACTGCTTCCGATGATTCCGATAACAAACCAAGGCATACGGACCTGTTCAGAGAGAGCGTCAGCAAAAGCGTTGACGCCCGAAAATTGGTCCAGGATCTGCTTCAAAATGAATTGCAATCCCATTCTCAAGTGACTTCATTATTTTCAATGAGAGTTGTATCGCTAGCGTTATTGCAGTATTGACACTGCACTGACGCTGACGCTTGCTGTAAACGGACCATAACCGTCTGTGCAACTGAACTCGAATAAGACTTGGACTTCATTGATTTTAAGTGAGCCATTAAAATCCAGTCCCCGTGTGATTGGTTCGTAGACGAAAGAACTTTGAACGTTTTCCAAGTAATGACTGACTTTTAAGTTGACTTTTGGAAGACGGCTATTATTTCACTTTTAGAACAGAAAAGGGGATTAGATCCTTTCCAGAATTTGTAATGTCAGATTATTCAGCCGAAAACGTAACGATCGAAGATAACTAACTTCCCCTGGAAAGGTCTGTAGCAAATAAAGCAACATTGTTGCGTATTGCAAGGACAATTGTGATCAATTGCTGCCTAAAATAGTACTCCGCTGTGGGTATGTGTGTAATTAATTTCGCTTGTGTGCCAAGTACGCAGGCAAGAGGAGGTGTCAGATTGAAACCTTCCAATGATTTGTAAATTCTGGTGTTACCTTCAGTACATTAGTCCATCGCCCTTGTTATTGCTTGCTCGTATAGAGTCAGCTTAGTGATTGAAAGAGGAGGTCCATAGTATTTGGGGAATTTGCCTTGGCACTTTTATGATAAGTAGACCTACTTGAAGCTGCAGTCATTGGTGGCAGTTTGTTTACACAGAATGCCATCATGATGCCATAATGACGTTACGTCACACCAACGGACAAGCCTTTAGTGACTTTTAACAACGTCGTATTTTTTGTAATTTTTTTCTGATGCAAAATTCTTACTAAGAAAAAAATGAAAGCAAGATCAAAGTCGTTTCAGATGTAACGATACAGTACAGAAGTACCAAAGTACTGAGTACACCTGCTTGAAGCTGTGTGGTTTGTGTCTTTATTTATTTCTGTATGCATTATGTATATGATGGGTGGTAAATATAAAGCACCGTGTACATAAAAGGATGCATGCATAAATATATACGCAGCCGATAAGCAAAGCTGCAAACGTTTACGTACTTCTTCCAGGTACGCGATACATTACATAGGACATCTTAACGTTACGTAATGTAATTCGTCCCAGGTATGCGATACCTAAAGATAGTTCACACTTACCGAAGGCGATAGCCACTTGAAAATAATATTATTAGTGATGACATCTACACTGTGCCTTTTCTTCTTTTTGCGATTTGACCTTTCTAGCCTAAATAAGAGCTGAAATGGACTCCGAATTAGAAGGATCCCAATGGGGAGAATTTCTTCGTTTCAGTGTGAATAAACCTTATCTACTGGTGTGTATTCATTTGCGGGAACGATTTCCTTCATCCGTTGTTTGCTATAACGTTTTGTTTGTTTTTTTCTTCGAGACAATCGTGCTTAGGAACAGATTCTAGAAAGAAAAACACAAAGGTTCTACAAAGTTTGCTCATGGTTCCATTATCATGAAACAGGCTTTCATTAGGTAAACGTAAAATGAAGGTAAAGAAAAGGACTTAGCCGTGTTTCGAAGTTTTAAGTTTTGCAACATGAGCTGTAAGTTCTTACTTCATTTTTGCGATATGGAATATTTTAATGATTCGATAAAGAAGACACAGAAAACACCAGTTTAGTTTTGTGTATCATGGAATAGTCTTTAGAAATGAGGACTGGTACCGAACAGGCTCGTGTCTCGGTTACTCAAACCAACGATGAAAACGTACACCATCAGAAACACCGACACCGTTAGAAATAAGACTGCCCAATTTTCAGAGAACAATACTGATGGCTTTTCGGTTCGGCAGCAGTTTTTATTATGAACAAATTGTGTTGCAAGGAAAAGAACTAATTTTTTGTTGGGGTGTAGAAATTACGTTTTTAAAAAGAAATTTAGATACCTTAAGCACATTCTTGAAGTTCATGCAGAAGTGGAACAAGCCTATCTGCACATATCCATGTCTGTGAGTTCTTCTGGAACATTCTGGAGACTAGCTAGGAAGGAGCACACTGCATAGTTAGCCCTGTTGTTACCGACCGCGTACGGTAGTACGAGAGGAGGTTATGTTTTCACAGGTGTCTGTCTGTTAACAGGGGGGTGGGGTACTCAGGTCCAGCCTCAAGTCCAG
>JBCAUG010032476.1:0-10202 GCA_038406175.1 Haplosyllis leylae
TTAAGGGAGAATACGGTTTACCTTCGTGTTTATACTTACCGTAGGGTAAAGGTAATCGTTTACCGTATTACCTTGCAGTTGGCTCAAATTATTCTGTTGATCCTGGGAAAGATATCCACAGAGATTTCAACGGACTGAAATACGTGCCATCATAGATGGTTAGTTTTCAGATACCAACTTTGATTTTATTTAGTATTGGAAAAGGCTACTACCTAAGAAGGATGGTAACTATTGGTTGGTTTTCTTTGACCAAAAATTATTTTAAGATGACATCTCCCTCATATTTGACAGAATTTCATCTGTCAAATTTTGTTTGTTACTACACTTTTAGTAGTTGATAAACTTTAAAGTTAGTAAACTTTTAGTAGTTGGTAAGCATTTGTAGTAGATGGTAACTTTTTCTCTGTTGGTAAATATTTAATAGATACTGAATATTTTGTTCCAATGAAAATGTGTCGACAGATCTGACATAAATCTGACCCATCTGCCAGATCTAACAATTTATGAAAAACATCCATACAGCTGTGGATCAAGAAATTCAGTCGGGGCAGGAAACATAAGATATGTGCGAATGTCCTCGATAGCCATCTACTTCTGTACCATCTGTTTTTATCCAAATATTGATCTTTATCAAATCAAATGTCACAATCTCTGAGTCATTGCTCCTCACTGGCACACTCTCAATGTTGCCATCGTTGGAAATATATAATATAAAACTAAAGTAAAACCTGATATCTTGAATTACCTCCATGTAAGGCACACACCCTCTCCCACACCTTTGGTCAAGGATTCCCTGCTGTAGGGGTTCGTTGGCAGCAAATTTTTCTCCTCCAGTGTTTTGTATGTACTCATTTACTGCAAGCCGAGCGTCAGAGATCTCTTCACGGTCGTGGAGTCCTTTTATGTACAAATACCTTAAAGTAGTCATAACAATAATGCTAGTCTGGTGGGTTTTATTGATCAATTTTCGGCCCTAATTACACCACAACTGTAACGGCCAAATTGTCAGAAAGATAGAGTTTCTGTGTGTATGTTTGTCTGTCACACTTGGATGTTAGCGATACATATGTCTTGCTGTTTGTCACATTTGTCGTTATCACACTCAACAAAGTGGGGTATCAGGGCGAAAATTTAAACACAGTGAATAAAACTGATATTCTAAAAGTATCCAGAAATGCAATTATTTCGCCTATCAATTTCTTTATGCATATTACCTCTTACTGCCCGCTAAGCAGCAGTAGTAATAGTTCAAGTCTGAGTACCAAGATTATGAGATTATGGCCAAGCTCCATGTTTGACATGCATTTACTCATACATACCTTGCATTCCAATCAATCTTATTTTAAGATCAGTCATTGAAAGGTCAAGGTAATTTATTCAGTATTTCTCTGTATATTTTAAATTCATGTATGGTTTGTATGGTACATGAATTGCAGACTAATTTCTAAAATGGTCATAAATCAGACCAAAGTCAAATTAACAATGTCAAGGTCGTATTAGGATGAAAGTTAAAAGTAGTATGATTATTTTATTACAAAGTTTGATGGTGGAAAACACATTCATGTGAAAAGGTATCTCATTGAGGGGCAGTGGGCTTTTCATTTCGAAGACATTCTTGTTTATCGAATACATCATAATGTTAAATATTTTTGAAGTGCCTGGCAATTAGACTTTTGGTTCACATATGCCATTTTTCTCAAAAAGAACACAAAGGTGCAATTGTCAATAGGAGAAAAGCCAAAACATAGTTTATGATTAGCTCTGCAGCTGAAATAGGACACCACTGGTTTGTAAATAATGGAATTGCAATGAACTACATGGTAAAGGTTTCTTGATGGTGTTTTTCTCTTAAAATTATACTTCTTGATATGTGCACAGTAACTTGAATGTTGGTTTTTATTTTTGCTTTCAAGTATGAATATAATTACATCCGATGTTCAATTAGTTTGCAGCACTTGATCCAGCTTCAGATTTTTTCAAGTTGAGTGATTCTTAACATCCGTATTTTTTGCCAGGAATCTACATTTGGACATTACCCCTTTTCCTGTATTCTGTTTCTCAAAGCTGCTTGGTTTCCCAGGCAATCATTGTCTGGTTCCATTTGCTGCAGCTCTTCCGATGGAAAGTTTACTTCTCTCGTACCCAACTTTACTCGTCTCATACTTTTGTCATCCATCTGCAACAAATTCATGAAGTATGTAAAAGCACAATTTTAAAACTGAGCAACAGTATAAGAGTTCTATTTTCTACCTTTAGGGAACTAAGTGAAGATTTCCCAAGCTGCAGTCAGATATTTGCATGAATTTGTAATAATGCCATCGCAACCAAATAATTTAGTTCGTTTTAGACAATACCAACCTATTGTACCATGAATCTCATGATAATACCAAATTTAGTGAATTTAGTACGAAAGAATGAGAATGACATCACAAACTCATATATTTTGCATTACTGGCCACTAATTACCCTTCATTTAATCGCAATTAGTTTTCTATTACGTAACACTAGCGTTCATAGTAAAATACTCATAACAATTTTAATGCACTGCACTCGGAACCAAATATAAACCGGCAAATTGTTGGCAAATTCATCAATGCCATATATTGTAGTAATTGGGTAATTACGCGTAATTTGGAATGAGCGTAATACAGCCTGAGCGTAGCTCTCACACGAAGTTCGGCTGTGAATAACATTAATGTTGAATAACATATATATCAGTTTGTTCTGAATCAAACTGACCTACAATTACATGATGTTTTTCACCGTCAAGATATCTTTGGGCACCTGTTTAATTCTTCAAAGATAAGAATGCAACGTGCCACATTTGAAATAACTGGTAAGTACATTTTGTTAGCACAGTGGACGAAACAGACCCATTTATAGTAGTTTTTGCAAAAGCTGTACTGATGTTCCCACATTAGTTCGTTCATGTCTGTTCAAAAGACAAAAGACCACAATTTTGAATTCCCCATTTTTCTTCAAAATGGATATTTTATATTGAAATATCATCTCCCAACATCAGTTTGCCTCCACAAAAATACCAACATTAAAGAAGAGTGAATATTATTAAGGGCAATGGAAAATATCTACACTACAATTAAATGTCCTCATGATTATCCTAAACATGGCAGTTTTACCCACCAAACTAAACTTAGATCTCTTAAATTTGTTATATAGTGGAAATATTTGTCCATTTTGTCCAAAACGGTCACTGTTCTTTTACTATTCATTTTGGTCCTTGCCCACATGTGATAACTGAAGTAGTCATTGTAATGGCAGCTACTACAACACAAGGGAATATAAAGATGGGGGAAGGGGATACTCTTTTCTAACTCTGATACTAAACTGTGCAACCCCATAGTAGATCTGTTCAAATGTCATGCAGTGGACATGAATACAGAGCAAGTAACACATAAGAGGCGTAAAATGAGCCATTCATGTATCTGTATGTCCCTGGGATGTCCAGTGCACCAAAATTGGTGGAATGCACAATCCAGACAAAAGTCGGGGCCATACATAAATATGTTAGGGGTTGCCTATTTTGTGCAAAAGGATATTGTGTAAATCAGAATGCTACACCTGTGTTGTCTTTCTGTGTTCATTTTGACATCACAAAGACTAGCGTTTTCAAAGTCAAGATGGGCCATGCGATTGTGTCACTGCGAACAAACCAACCCATTACCACCCCCCCCCCCCCATTTAGATCATGACCTTTAGTCTCGTAGGACATTGTCTTTTCCACACAGTTTACGTCTGCGTGCATTTTGAAGTCTCAGTTAGTCATGGGTCCTCATGATTTTTTCTTGTGTTGCTACGATTTTGTTTGTGCACAAATGAATACATACATTCATTCTGTCATTCTGACAAATGATGAAGACGTGATGATATTTCATTAGATGGATTGTGTCCCAAGTCTTTATTCTAAATCATGGCCAGGCGAAGTCTAACAAACAACTTTCTGAATATTCTATTGTTATTTTATGGCAGCTCAGTAAATTTTTAACCAAATCTGTTGAACAGCTGACAGTGTGCCTGAGCAAATTATCCAAACAAAAATAGTATTGAAATGTATGCATATTGAATGGTGCGTGTAAAAATACAGTAGTGATCCGTTCAAGTATCAGCATCAACATCAAGTTGTGTTGTACAGAAGAATTTTCAGCACCATAAAATCAGATGTAAACATTTACATCGTTTATTCTATGGGTCTGACAATCATTCTGGCACCAAACAAAAATTGGTTCTAGAATATAAAGCCAATTTTTTATGCTGCTGGAAGAATTTCTAGAGCCATAGAATGGGGTTAAAAATTTGTTTTTTATATTTCTCTTATTTCTAAGCAAATAGAAAGCAGTGCAATAAAACAAAATATTTGTTATCTGGGTTTTTCTCACATATTTATCCTTTAACTCCAGCTAACTATTGTCCCCCATCCATTTGAAATATTTAAAATAAACAAATTTGAAATTTGTGCACCAAAATAGTTGCCTCCTTCAAACATTTTTTTCTGGAGTTACAGGGATTAATTGACAACTAAGGAACCCTATTTACATGGGTCTGAAAATCCTTCTGGCACCATACAGAACCTGATGCTGATGCTAAAGGGATCACGAGCGTATAAGGAGCCACTGAAAGGTCCATTTCTCTCGTAGCTGATTATCTCTTTTTCAGTCATAAAATGAAAATAAGCATTTTGAAAACATTCAAAAATTGTATCAAAAATTTGGTTATTTCATTTCAAATTTTGGAAATCCGTTTAGTACTTCTTAATTAGCCAATGTGACATTGCAGCCTTGATTAAATTGCATACTCCTATCTGTGAATTCTTATTTGAATTTGCCAAATAGTTTCAGAAACTTATAGTACAAGTATGAACAATAATTGTTTCCATTTATTTTAATATTTTCGGGCATAAGACCATGCAATAAATTCTTGACGGTTTTGAGATGTCAAAACGAGTTTGACCTTCAGATGAACTTGACCTTTGTTGCAGGTTTTAATTGAATATAAGCATATAGCAGTGATGGTTAGGTGGTTATGATTATGATATTTATTCATTTGACCTTGACCTTGACCATGGCCTAATAACCTTGATACTTGAACGTGATCTAGATATGGTCAAGGGTATCTGTATACTGAAAATGTTATTGCTATGTAGCAGTTCAAAAGTTATAGCCTAAACAGACAGACCTTAGTGAAGTTATTACCTAACCACATACGTGGATGGTAACAAATTGGATAAATTTACTGTGGCGGATCCAGGATTTCCGAGACTGGGAGACGGGGATGCCAACCTATCATTTGGTAATTTTTTTCCCGAGAACTATGAAAATGAAAGAAATTGGACCGGAGAGGCGCGTCCCTAGCGCCTGCTCCCCTGGAATCTGCCAATGATTTGTGATAAAATATGTGGAAACATTAAACCGCCTACCGACCGTAGTTCCTGCGTTTCTTCGTTCCTAATGTTCAGTTTCCAGAATGATGCTGGAGACACACTTGATTAATTACATCTTATGGAATATTGATAAGTAATTTGATTAAATCGTCAACAAATTAGAAATATCCTTGTGGGAGATACAACAAGAAACGTAAATTGATGTATTGTAAGAATAGCAGGTGACACGGTCGGATGATTATTGTTAGATCTAGGAAGTAACCTACTTGAAGAAATCGTTAAACATTATTGGCATTGTACCGTGAACACGTAAATGTCACACACCGTGTACATCTTAGTTTAGATAAGTTTTCAAAGTGGTGTAATGTTTTCCTGACAGTTACAATTTCACATCAAAATTTTGGGATATGTGAATACTTCGGCTATCCATCTACCGGAGGTGAGTTAAACAAAATATATGCTTCACATAGTCTGTTGATAATAACTTTAAAAAAGTCAAACATATCTATTGTGTACTTTCATAAATTACTGGAGGACCATATGTTACAAGCAAAATCTAAATAACAAAAGAGTAGATTTTACACTGTAACTTGTGAAAGTTCATGCTAGAACATTGGCAGAATGTTTTCGAGAATCGATATTTCTGAACAGAGAATCGTTTACTCAGTTGATGGCGCATTTGTGGATATCTTATTGTGCTCTTCATCTCTTTCTATTATCTGTGAATATCCTCAATTAGGGACAAACTTTATGCCCTCGGATTCCACACTTATAAAGATTATTACCGCGAGGAGGGCATTCTCTTTGGAATGCCCGACCCAAGGTGATTATCTTTTGGAAATCAAGACACATTGATTGCTATTAGAACTCAATTGATCTATGAATGGAGTCTTTTAATGAAAGAAGTTGGCTTACCCCACCTCCATTATTGTCATACTTGTTGTCATGGCTGACTGGGTTTCCCGGGTGCTTTTTCTTGAGCACAATAACTATGTATATTTCTACTCAGTACAGTCCTCAAATGTCTTTTTGGCAGGTAGATTGCCATTACTTGCTGAGTTTTCATGGTGAAAGAACATGTATGTTGTTGTGGAATATTTAGATCTGGATCCATTTGTCTTCAGCTAGACAGAATTTTTTGTGGATTAAGCAGTTGCATAATCATTTCAATCTTTATGACATGATCTGTGGCATGGATTGAGGATTACATTAATGTGCATTTCATATTTTTCTGACATTCTGAAGTGGTTCAAATTTGTGTGCAAATGCTGGATATTTTGGAATACATCACACCATTACCTTCTTCCTCAAAATTATTGTTATTATCACCTGACCTGAATGGAGCATTCTGATTGGCTGAGAGAAACTTCAGAATGAGGCTCATCATGTGGTAAAAATTTGGCAATTTTTCTGCAATTATAAAAATGTAATTTCTACCTGTTTGCATGTAATTAGAAGGGGTGCTATATAGAAAAATATTTTGCTGACAATGCTGCCTATGTAATGCTGAAATATCTAATTGATGGTATCAGTAGTTTTTGCAAAAAAAATGAATGAATTATTTCTTGCAAATTTTCCCTGTTTTTTCATGACCACATGCTTCATTCAGATCTAGGTACAGGCATCATTTCAGTACAGTGACCTTTGACAACAATGGAGGTGCTTCGATTAATTGCATGTGATAACAATAATGTCTGGAGGGCATTCTGCTAAAAGAATGCTCTCCCAAGACAATGGGACTTCCCGCTGAGAGTAATTTCCTAAGTATTAAAAATTTTTGCAGATTCGTCTATTCATAAAAGGTGTGATTATATTTTGATAAAACCCACTGCTTGGTCTATTCAGAAGAAATTTAGTCAAGATTGCAACTGCAAAAACAAAGCATAGGCTGAATTGCTCATGCTACCATTGAAGTGACACAAACTCAGGCCTTAAACTTTTGTTGGCCAATTGTCCCATTGTTACCCACCAGTTCAGGGGTGCTTGCACCTGTTGCACCTTCATTTAAAAATGAAAAAATAATTAATAATCAATATACAACTCAACAAAATATATGTTCTAATCCTTCAAAATATGATTTATATCCATAAATAAAGTCGTTTTTGTATAATCCTTTGCAAAAATAAAATTAAACTTGGTGCAATGTATGTCCTATCTGTGCAGTATTTCAAAATTAAATGACTCCTGAACTTGTGGGTGACAATGGGACAATTGGCCAACAAAAGCTAAAGGTCTGAGTTTGTGTTACTTCAATGGTAGCATGAACAATTCAGCCTATGCTTTGTTTTTGCAGTTGCAATCTTGACAATTTTTTTTAAAATAGATAAACAGACTCCTATTCATGTATTATCCTGATAATCCCCACTTGCAGCAATCTGCTCATGGGTACTATCAACAGATGATACACTCATACTTGTTATTTATCTATTTCTTAGTAAAGGGACACGTAGTAAGTACAGTATTCAGTCATTTCAGTAAGTATTAAGTGCATTCAATACTAAATATACTAAGTAATAAAAATGAATACCAAAAATTTGGTATTAGGAAATAAAGATATAGATTAATACAAAACAGTCTTGAAAATAATGACTTCAATTTGAATAAAATGGTTAATTGAAAGCTCCCAGTAGATGAGCCCCAAATATAAGCATCTAAGCATCTTTTGGGTGGAAACCACTTTAAGAGTTTTTCTTTAGCGTTTCAGAAGTTAAATAAGTAAAAACAGTTGTTGATAAACAACAAGCACTGCATTACCCGCCGTTACTCAGCAATGCTATTTTGTGTAACTTAACTGTGCTTTTAATTAATTTACCATGCTTGACCACAGCAAGCAATGCATGACACATAGATTATAAGTATTCTTCCTTACCTACATACCTAAGGGCACTGTCACAGAAATATTCTGAAAATATTCTTACATATCAAGAACACCCAGTTGTTTAAATCTTCATATAAATGTTCATAAAACTGAAAACATGATGTAGCTTTACACTTTTATATTTATGGCCTCGCACATCCTGTGAAGATGTGAAACAAGATGTGCCACGCCATATTGTACTGCTAAATACATATTTGGCAAAGAGTTTGCCTCCCCCCTATGAAAATGAAAACTTCTTATTGACATCAGATCTGGCAAGGACAGTTCAGATTTAGGTTGGTTTACTGTTTCGAGAGCATCTTGAAACCCAGGCCAGTGGTACAACATTTGTAATGTATTCAATGTATCTATTAAGCATAGCTTAAGAAATACTGTTTATCTGATAAAATCAATATGGAAATTCTTTATTTTGATATTAATTATTATGTGTCATACTCTCTCATAACAGCTGCCAAGTACCTTTGTTAATATTACGTGTGAATTATGTGACATACATTTACTCACATCTCTTGCCAACGTCTGCAAAGAACACAAACTCACACCTACAATGGATATATTAAAATTTAGCAATACTGATTTGTCAGGTGCATATTTCAAATACGTATTTTTCTATATTTAGAAGGAAAGACACAGAGAATTTTAACATGGAGAACTAGAGGAAATTGACCCTAAGAAAAAGTTACTTGATTCCAGTCCACAAAGAAGACATGGATATCAACATGGAATACCACGGTGAGTTAGTTTTATCTTTTTTTAAATGGAATTGAAAAGCATTTTCACTTCATATATGGATCGGTTAATAATATGTATTTAGAAATGAGTTCAATTTGTTTGCAAAAATAGAGCTTTGTTTTCAATCGTTGAAACACGTTTGCTTGCTGAAGTAAATTCATTATGATCAGTGACACATCCAGAGACGTACCCCCGAGACCAAATTGTCTTTAATGTCACAGGTTTTCCAGTAAATTTAAGGGCTGGTGTCCCCTTCTAAGAGAAATACTGGATTTGCCCCTGGCGACAATGCCACAATGGTGAAATTCTCAGATTAACCGAAGTAAATAAAGTAACTCGGTAAAGACTGATCTTTCCGGAAGAGCTTGCACACTTCTCAATAATCGCTTAATTTTACATAAATATAGAGAAACTTTTTGTTCAATTCGACGAAGGGAACAATATGTATGTTTCTGTATTTAGTGCATCCAATAGTTCTAAATTGAATTGTAATAATAACAACCAACACCTGGTACTCGGTAGTCAATATAAAAGTTCTGTTCAAAATGACTGGCTGTCCTTACGTACTGGCAATCAGTTGCATACAGCACTTTGCAACACAGCTACTTTTTCGTTGAGTTCGGATGTGCATGGATTTACTGTGAACGTTATGTGTGAAATTATATAAACTTGGGTCATTTAAAGATTTTATATAAAAGGAAATTTACCAAAACGGGATTTACATTCAACATTTCAATGGAGAAGGTAAATAAAACGAATGATATTGTTCTAACTTCTCTTGGCCATTTATCAATTTCTGACTCAACAAAGAGTGTTGGCTGGGCAGCTGTCCTCTGGTCACAAATTGCCGAAATCTTGAAATTTTCACTTGTCATTGGTTCATGGTAGAGCTACTCTTGGGAAACTTTATGGAAATTGTTTCCATTTTTGCAGTAGTTTAAGGAATCATGATATTATTTTGTCATGTGCCTGAAAATCCTTGTTGTGGTAGTATTTAACGTACCTTCGTATTGTGAAGTTTCAGATATTTCTCAGAAATCATGAACGAACATTCAAATACAATTATTCTTCGGGAAATTTTCTTTCGCCACGGCAGATGGCTCCTTTTAGACCTTAGTATTTGAGTTGTTACCGCCCGCGTACGTAGTACGACGGGAGGTTATGTTTTCACAGGTGTGTGTCTGTTAAACAGGGGGG